>LPNX011139197.1:142483-311418 GCA_001517045.1 Pseudotsuga menziesii
ATTTAGGAGTACCCTGTGTACCCTAACACATTTTTGGCTCCATTGGCGGGGAGTTTTTTTATAAGGTAGAATAAACAGTGTTCCTTTATGAAGTTTAGATCGATAGATATATTACTTTTATATTACACAGCAAGAGCGAGGGGAGAACAGTAAGACGCAAAGACGACTTCACTACGAAACTCCTGGACTTTCCGTAGTGTAACAGTCAGATGCATCGACTGTAGTGGGGTGCCCCAAAGCCTTGTTGTTCCTTTATTGTTTTTGTGAGTGTGTTATTTTTTGCATTTGTCATATACTTGTTTTTCTTTTTAGTATAGGTGCATGTGTTATAACAGGCACCCCTAAACCCAGCAACAATAGTAATAGCATAAGTTTCCTTTAATTTAGTTTTATTTTCATGAATAGACTTAGAGATCCTCAGGGTAAATTTATTAAGGTAGGAAAATCCATCGACATTTCTGCTAACTTTTCCAGGGGATGTAATACACCAACTACTAACTCTCCAGAAAGGTATCAAAAAACACCTGAAGGAAGTAATTCTGCTTGGAAACCTAAAGAAACTCTTCCAAGAGATATTACCAAGGGAACCATAGAAGGAGAAGGAACCTTTCCCAGAGGTCCTGAGGACCTCATTTCAGAAGAAATTTAGAAGGATCAACCACTAGTAACCTCTAGTTCTCCACTAGTCACACAACCAAAGGATACGACCTTTTCACTAGTAGGAAATCCAAACTTTGTTGACTTTGTTGATCCTGAGCAGGTAAAAGCCCTCTTTGGAAACCCCTTAGATACAGTCATCTCACAAATTGAGACATCCATAGTAGAACCTAATTTCCCTCTAGGGTTCAATAAGAAAACGGTTGACCAAAGGAAGATCTCTCCCGAAACAAAGAGTGGGGACACTCCATTATCACCTCAAAAGGAGCTTCCTAGGTATATTTGTATTAAAAACCCAACCTATATGGAGGGAAGGAGAGAGAATGAAGATCATAACGAAGTTAGAAATAACGAATGAGAAGGAGAAAATCAAACTAAGGCTACCTTTGGGTTTCCTATTCTAGATAATGTACTGGATGTAAATATGAAAAACATCCCTCCTTCTTCTTTACCTACCTTTTATGGAAAATGTAATGAGGACCCGAACACATTCTTGTTCGAGTTTTATATTCTCTGTAGGAGCTATAATTATCTACAATATTCTCACAAACTAGAACTCTTTCCCACTACATTAAAATATTCTTCCTTGTGATGGTTCATGGGATTAGCTGAATCCACTATTAGGACTTGGGATGACATGAGAACCTCATTCTTACAAAAGTATCAAGAATACTACAAACCTAAATATTCTCGACACGATATATTCAAGATACAACAACTTGAATATGAAAGCCTAGAGGATTATCTCGAAACGTTCATTTATACACTTCATAAATCAAAGTATCATGACCTTCGAGAAGATGCAGTACGTACACTTTTTCTCAAAGCAATCTCCAAGGACTTGCTAGAGAGTCTTAATCTCATGGCAGTCGGTGATATTTCTCATAAGACCTTTGCACAGATCATTGATATGTGTAAAAATTATTCTAGAAGTAGGTGGAAATTTGGGAAAAACTTTCGAGAGCCTTATAGTAGAAATGTAAGAGGAAACGTTCCTAGTTCAAGAGGGGTTACAAAGATGGAATCAGGTAACCTATTGGAAAATTTTAATACTGACATCTTAGGAGCCATGGGTTCTAAATTAGATTCTTTACAAGCCAAGAAAAGGAAATATGAATAATGGGAAGCAATGAGTATTTTCTATCCAAGGTGTAGAACAAAACATCCCCAAAGGGAATGTCCATTAAACAATATCTCTATATGCCACATCTGTACAGAGGAACATCCGACAGATAACTGTCCATCCTTGCCTAGATTTCAAGCCATCTATAAGAGTGGGGATGTAGGTGAAACATCTAGGAGCCCTCCTTGGAACTCTAGAGATCAACTAGCATACCAAATTTTTCCACCACAATCCCCACCCTATTACTCTCCATACAAACAACCCCAACAATGGAACAATCCTAGTTGGCAGAGTTGGCCACCTCAATTTCCACAGAAACAGTATTGGTCACAAGGGTCGAGAGTACAACCGATACCCTCAGTCACAACCTATCCCTCCACCTAATCATCCTTATCCTCAGCATGAACTGAATTTCCAGCAGCATTTTCCTAGATTTGTACCTCCAGTTCCTCTCATTGCACAACAACCTCATCACTTCCAGAATACAAATCCTCCATGACCGACATTATTACCTGCACAACAGATACCTAACCCTAATAATAAACCAACTCAAGCTCTTAACAATATTGAGTTGCAAACTCTTCCATCCTACCTTGTTTCGACTATACCTATACATGAGATTCAATTACGGTCTGGAAGAGTTGTTAATGATAAACCCAGAACATCAGTTGTCATTAATGAGGAAAATGAAGAAGAAGAAGATTCAAATGAACCCATGAATGATGCCATCTTGGAGGATGTGAACATTCTAAAAGCTTCAGTACATACCCATCCTCCACAAGAACCTATTCAGGATCAAAGAATTCCTCCATTTCCAGCAAGACTAGTAATATAAAAACCTGTAGTTCATTTTGAGTATGATATCTTGAATGAATTAAAGCATATCTATGTCAAAATCTCATTATTGCAAACTATTAAGGATATACCAATTTACAATAAGGTAATAAAGGAGTTATACAGTAAACTCCCAGGGAAGAAACAAAAATACCCCTTACAATTCATGTCATAGGAGAAATGTCTGAATATATGTCAGATCAGTCCTGGATTGCGAAATATACAAATCCAGGAGCCCCGGTAGTGACTGTAACTATAAATAATACCGCCATAGATAACACATTAATCAATTTAGGAGCAGCCATCAATATTATGACCACCTCAGTTTTAGAAGCTTTGCAGTTGGGACAATTTCTTCGACCTACCCCTTCCATCTTGGAACTAGCAGATCGTACTACGGTAAAGCCTAATGGAGTCTTGGATGACATTATTGTATCAGTAGCTTCATGGGAATACCCTATCGAATTCATGGTCATAGAATAAAAGGATCCTTATAAAGGACACCCTATTATCTTGGGAATACCATGCTTAGCTACTCCCAATGCTTTTATAGGATGTAGGGATGGGGAGATGACCATTTCCAATGGGTTGTCTAACCAGAGACTTATTTTATATCCCCCAGCACAACCAGTAACTGAAAATTCATGGTGGTTAAATTTTTCCTTTGGGGATGAAGATTTTGATGACCTTTCCTTTCCTAGTGATTTCTCCTGGGCATTGCAAGAGCAGACTACTAAGAATGTAATGAATCAGTTTATTTCCTCCACCACCAATATATATTTTCCTCAATTGTTTGCTAAATTTGATCAAATATTTGGAGATGAGTTTCAGGAAACTATGGCTCTGTCAATGTTTACAGAAACATGTTGTGTCTTCACAATCAAAGAGCATGCAGGACCTTTCACCATACCTTGTGAAGTCAGCCCTGAAAAATTTCTGCACATAAATGCAGGGTTAAGTGAAGATCAACAAGCTTAACTACTTTAGGTTCTTAAAAAAAAAGCCAGAGCATTCGCATCGAAATACAGTGATATGAAGGGTATACACCCTGACACTTGTATTCACCACATTTATATGGATCCAAATATGCCACCTATAAGACAGCCTCAGAGGAGGATGAATCCTGCTTTGAAGGATATAGTAAAAGAAGAATTACAAAAACTCCTTACCGTCTGTTTCATCTATCCTATTTCCGATAGCAAATGGGTGTCTCCTCTAGTGGTAGTTCCAAAGAAATTTACAGGGAAGTGGTGTATTTGTGTTGATTTTAGGGAACTGAACAAAGAAACTCTTAAAGACTACTTTCCTTTCCCCTTTAATGACCAAGTATTAGATACCTTGTCAGGTAAGTAGTATTTCTCCTTTCTTGACGGATATAGTGGATACAATCAAATCCTCATAGCACCTGAAGATCAAGATAAGACCACTTTTACATGTCCTTGGGGGACATTTGCTTATCAAGTTTTTCCATTTGGCTTATGTAATGCACCTGCTACTTTTCAGCGAGCAGTCTTAGGCATCTTTTTTGATCTTATACATGACTATATTGAGGTATACATGGATGATTTTACAGCCTATGGTAATACTTTCTAAGAAGCTTCTGACAACCTCGAGAAAATTTTGATCCGATGTCAAGAGACAAACTTAGCTCTTAGTCATGAAAAGTCTAAAATGTTACTGACAAAAGGTATAGTTTTAGGACACCATATTTCTTCTCAAGGAATTAAGGTAGACCCTGCTAAGATCGAAGTAATAGTTGGCCTTCCCTCTCCAAAAACCCAAGAGGTGGTGAGAAGCTTTCTGGGTGATGCAGGCTATTATCGTCATTTTATTGAAAACTTTACAAAGATAGTTGTACCAATGTTTAAATTTCTCATAAAAGATGTAGAATTCCAATGGACAAAATCTTGTCAAAATGCTTTTGAGATTTTGAAACATAAACTATCAATAGCACTAATACTTAGGGGCCCTAACTGGACCCTTCCTTTTCATATATCTACTAATGCTTCTGATACGGCCATAGGAGGAGTCCTAGGCCAAAAAGAAGGACAATCACCTTATGCCATTTATTTTATCAGCAAAAATATTTCTCCTGCTGAACTAAATTATACCATTACTGAAAAAGAATTTTTGGTAGTAGTCTATTCTATTAATAAATTCTTCCATTATATTACAGGGTACGAAGTTTTTGTACACACCAATCACTCTGCCATTAGATTTTTAATGAATAAACCGATCACCAATGGTAGAGTTACCCGGTGGCATCTCCTATTACAAGAATTTAATATTACCGTCATTGATCGACCTGGTAAAGAAAACTTAGTAGCGGATTTTCTTTCTCGTATACAACACGATAGTGATACTAAACCTATTGATGATACTTTCCCTCATGAACATATGTTTGTTGTATCTGTTCAAACCCCTTGGTTTGTTGATACTGCAAACTATATAGTGACTAGAAAAGTACCACACTATTTGGCTCCATACAAGAAATGTTGCATAATAGTACAAAGATCTAACTATTCCTAGGTTGATAATGACCTTTTTCGCACTGGCCTAGATCTTATTATTAGAATATGTGTGCGAGAGGATGAAATGACAGACATCCTCCGAGCATGCCATGATGGACCATGTGGAGGACATTTCTCTGATAAACAGACAGCATACAAAGTACTGCACTCTGGGTATTACTGGCCAAGCATTTTTAAGGATGATGCCAAGTACATTAAAGGATGTGATAGTTTTCAAAGAATGGGTAGACCCATGACATCAGACCAAACGCCTTTACAACCTCAGGTCATGATTGAGCCTTTTGAAAAATGGGCTCTTGATTTTGTAGTACCAATCTCTCCCATGTCTTGTAACAAGAAATATATCTTGGTTTGTACATATTATGTTACCAAATGGGTAGAAGCTAAAGCTTAGTTTAGGGCTACAGAGAAATATGTAGTAGAATTCATATATGAAGAAATATTTACCCGATTTGGTGTACCCAGAGAAATTGTCACAAACCAAGGTACTCAATTCACTTCCAAATTAATGCAAGAGCTCACTACGAAGTATGGTATCCAACATTACAAGTCTTCACCTTACCATCCTCGAGCTAATGGCCAGGTAGAATCAACCAATAAAGTATTAGAATCTATTTTAACCAAGACCATTCACTTACATCATATGGATTGGGCGAATAGACTTCCAGAGGCTTTATGGGCCTACAGGATAACATGGAGAAATACTACCGGACATACCCCCTATGAGTTAGTATATGGAAAACAATTCCTTTTACCTATTGAATTTCAAGTTAAAACCTTTCGTATGGCAGCACAGTTAGGTATGGACTTGGACGAAGCACAGAAACAGTGAATCCTACAGATTAATGAATTAGATGAAATTAGACAGGATGCACTCCAAAGAACCAAGCTAATACAGAATCAATGGAAGCAATGGCATGATAAATTTATCAAGCAAAAGCAATTTAATGCTGGATATTGGGCATTACTATTCGATTCATGGTTTAAAAACTTTAAAGGAAAATTAACTACCCATTGGTTGGGCCCTTATGAAGTAGTTACAGCTTTTGACAATGGATCAGTAAAAATTAAAACAATTGACGGATCAGAAGTTTCCTTTATAGTGAATGGACATAGACTTAGGCTTTACCACCAACCAACATTTAGACAGGATTTCGTACAAAATGTTTTATAGCACAAAGAAATGGAATTGATTGAAGAGGAAGTTGTTCCTCCTCCTCCTGATCCATGAAATCATTTTGGGTTATCATCACTTCTATATATGTAGATATGTTTTTTATTTTATGAATAAATAAGAGTCACTTCTGATAAAATAATTTACATGCGACTCTTTTGCTTTCTATGTTTTTATGAATAAATTAAATCATCTAACAAGTGGTTTTGCAGTTTGATCATGGATACTTTATCTCTATAAGCAGCTCATGAAGTATTATCTAGAAAAGGTAATCACGCTCGTAAGGTATCTTAATTTTTCTTAATTTGCAGATTGTAGTGACAATTAAGGATAACTCCTTGCATATCATTCTTAACCGCTCCTTTTATGATTTAGATAGTTTCTGATATTTTGATTCAGACATGTATATTTCTGATTTATTATTTCGAACAATGCTTGATAAGACCTATTTTCATTATCATTCATCTTATGCCTATGGATTACTAGTTCATCCTATACTTGTTATCAAAACTTGTCTCTCAAATATCTCTTTGTGATAACTCGAGAGTAGGTGGAATTTTTACCTGTGGGGAACATTACTTATCTCTTCTAAAAAATATGGATTCTAAGGGCAAATAACAGCTTTAAGTTATTCTCTTTTGACGTGATTTATGATTAAGGCCAATATGAAAATCTATTAGTAAGTTTATTTTGTAAAATTGAATTATGTGTTTTAGCAGGGCTTAACACGCTCTAGTACCAATCGGCTTCCATATATTTAATATCATTATACAAGAAAAACCCGTCGGGGTACTGAATAGGCCTGCTGGCAGCGGGTCAATGCCGTGTAACAACTTAAAACCAGGAAGCTCGATAAATGCAAGTAAGCCTGCCAAGGTATTGAACAGGCTCGCTGGCAGCGAGACTATACTTGCATGGTACCAAGATAAACCCGCTGGGGTACTGAACGGGCCTACTGGCAGTGGGGAAATATTAGGTAAAGAGGTTTGGTTAATGCACTACTATGCACATGATTCATAAAATAATGATCATATACAGGAAATTTTTCAAAAAATTATACATAAAATGTTAAGGCCCATTATCTTTACTGTCACTTGAGAATCACTGTAAGTTGGGCTTGGACTTGGCCATCTAAGTCAATCAATACCTAGGATGTTATTATCCTAGAAATGGGGCCCATAGTTACATCTCTCACACACTCCAGGGTAAACTCACAGTATTTTATGATGACAATATATCTTTACAATGAGGCATAGATGTCTAGCTTTTCCTATCATGGCATTCTTTCGATTATATTATTGTCTCTTTAAATGGTATTTCTAAGCACTGTTATTTTTCATAAATATACATATCTGAATCACTTTCCTTTACTAGTTAATTTTTCTTTTCTTTATAAAACAATAACAACATACTCACACTTTTTAGTATCTAAAATAAACCATTCTTCTCCTTTGCATGAGGACATGCCATATCTTTGGTTTGGGGGAGGATTAGGAAGATTCGGAACAAAATATTTGTCTGCTTTTATCTTTTATTATTATTATGACAAAATTGCTTATCTCTGACAAATGTTATAGTGTTACCAAGTTATAGCATGAAGCATGTTTTTACAACAAAAAAAACAAATCGATCAATCAATATGAAGGATTTGATGGAAAACTTTATGAAGGATCTGAATAATGGTTCAGATGATGGTCTGAATGAGATATTGTGGTATTATAGCATGAATGATTAAAATTTATCAACCAAATTTTGTTTTTGAAAATAGTTTTATTTTGGTATGGATGCTTTGACCTTAAAATTTCTTTTGTTATCATTTTACTGTTAGTATCTTTTTATTTAAATACACACGAAAACTATTTTTCTTGTTAACTAACAATATTATTTATGCATTTGTGATACATGTTCAAGTTGTCCAAAGTTTTACTTTGGACATGGTTGAACTAATTATAAACTTTATAAATTTATTTATCAAATGCATATGCTTGTTAAATGACACACATCTTGAATTTTGCTATAATAGCATGGTCTCCTAATAAATCCAAATCTTTTACTATTCCATCATTTTTACTTCTATTTTCTTACACCTTCTATCTTATAGATCTTATATCATAACCATTGAACAAATGCTGAATTATTTTTGAACCTGACAAGCTATTAAAATAAGACTGGTAAAATCTTTTCTATTTTGACATAAAATAAATATTCCTTTATAAGATTAAAGTTTAAATTATTCCCTTCATTCACCAAATAGAAGCCAGTTACTAGCGCAACTTTGCCTTCTTCTTTAATCATTTTCTTTTTGCTCAGTGGGACTTGGCATTTCTCTGGTTTGGGGGAATGTTGAGCCTCATTTTATTATCATTTTTGGAAATTAAATAACACTTTTAAACACATATTTTATTATCTTTAGTATGTTTTATGCAGATCATTATTTCAGCACAAGGTAAGAACAAATTTGATGTTATTTCAACTTTGGTTATTAATATCATTTTTATGCTTTTATTAACTCAAAATTATATTATTTAAAGAATATTTAATGTATTATCTGATATGAATATCCGTTTGTATATTTTATAGTTCGTTTGGGCAAATTAACATCAAAATGAATTCAACCTGTCTTTCGCATAACCTGTCCAGCTCACAATCCAGCTTGGCGTTCAGCTCGTCATCCAGCCGTTGCGTGAAATTCGTTGGTCGTTTGCCATGTTTTCCCTAGATCAACGCACATCCAACCCAAGGCTCAGTGTTCCGTTCAGTTTTTCGTTCATCTCACCCATCAGCCTGCGCGCTGTCCATAACCGGTTTTGAGCATTTAAATACGAAACAGTCTGCAACCAACTGATCATCCATGCGTCTAGGTAATCTCGGTGTTGGACCGATGCATTTAACTCGTGCTCTAGAAGGATCACCACCTAACTACTCACTATCCACGTGTTCAAAGGGATGGACATTTGTTATTTACTCACAGCCTCCTCTGTCTTAACTATCATAAGCCTATGCGTTTTAGGGATAGAACGTCCTGCGTTCTAGAAGATCGTCTGTGTCGCTGCCCTTGCTCTCCACAACAACACCAGTCCACACGCTCGCGCTAATGAGGGACCTACATTCTAGAAATATGCTGCTGTGTACAAGCCTGCGCTCAACACCAGCCCATCAGCCACGCTAAAGAAGGGATTGATGCCACGCTGAAGAGGATCTGCCCATGCTAAGGAAGGGATCATCGCCACATCAAGCACACTAAGGGAGGCTTGTTCACGCTGAAGAAGGAGCAGACTCGCCACATTATGCCACGCTCGCGCGGAAGAAGGAAGAGTTCATGCGTTGGTTACTGAAATCAATTATGTGCCTTTAAACATTGACTAAAATTAGAGAGCATTCAGCTTTTAGGGTCAAATTTCTCATCTCTCATGTAAACTATATATATCAGTCTCTGAATACAAAGTAGAGTTAGTTAGTTAGTCAAGAGATTTAGAGAAGTATTTTTCACTGTAATTTTGTTTCTGAAGTTGAATAAAGAGTTGTATGCATTGTTGTTGAAGATTGTGTTTGATTAGGAGTTAGCAGGCATCACCCCTAATTGTTGAGAGGGCCCCTCATCAACCAGAGGTTCATTTCTTTGTTTAATTCAGTTCTTTCTTTTTTGTTTTAGCTAGTCTAGTTTAATTTCGAGTTTGTTTTCATTAGATAATAGTAAATGTTATTTTATTTCCTGTATTGCATTAGCTTAGTTTTATTTCAGCAATTAAACAAGTAGATGCAAGCATGGCTTTGATTTCATTCATTTGTTTTCAGTTATTTTATTTACAGTCATTTCATTCCAGTATCTTTTTTAGTTTTTATTTCCAAACATATAAAATAGTTTGCTTTCATTTGAATTTAGTCTTGTTCATTTATTTCCTTTTATGAATTTGCTTATATAAAATAGTTTGCTTTCATTTAGATTCAGTTCTGTTTGTTTATTTCTTGCCATGAATTTGCTTAAGTTAATTTCCATTTTGTTTAAATTAATTTCCAACTTACTAATTAGTTTAATATGCAATGATTTCTTTTTGTTTAAGAGTTAGTTTGAAGTTAATTTGCTAATTAAATAAGTTTGTTTGTTGATTCCATGCATTAGGTTTAGATCTGCATACCTTCAGCTGAAGAATTAGTTCATTTAGGTTAGTTTTACCATTTTCAACTGTAGGGACTGCCATTCGGATAGTCTGTCCAGTCTGCCATTCAGTCACCCCTTACAGACCTACTGTTCAGTCTGTCATTTAACCCTCGGTTCTATTTTTGGTGTTTTTATGCATGTTAAGATTGTTTCTAGTTTTGTCAATATTTGGATTATGTTTTTAGTTGGTAGTTTTATTTGAGCATTACAATTAAAGTTTGACTATTTAGGTTATTGATTAAGGTTTTATCATTCTTCTTTTATTTTTTTTTAAATTAAGTATGGATTAAGTTGTTCTTATTTCTTGATTTCGTTTTAATGTTGTTTTATGTCATGGTTATCTTTATTTGCATATAGATTTTAGGGTTAGATGTGTTATTTTTAAGAGGAAGTTATATTATTTGTAATCATAGGAATCATTCTTGTTTTTGGTATGTATTTATTGAAGAATAGAGTTTAAATATATTTATTAAGTTTTCTACTTACTTTTGTTTATTATCTTTATTAAGTTTTCTACTTGCTTCTTTCAAAGTTTTATTTATTAAGTTTTCTACTTGCTTTTTCAATTTTCTATTTCTGTAAGATAAGTTGTCTTTTTACCCCAGCCTTCCGCTTAAGGAGTAGTTAGTTGGTTATTTGTCACTACAGTTGTTATAATTCCTTTTATGAACGAGTTAGTGTCTGAATTTATAAGTATTATTGTTTATATCTTTCTTTTTAGTAGCTGTTTAGAATTTGATACTCTAGTCCAGTCTGATTATTCAAATAGCCTTAGGAGTTTGACTCGGTTTTTCATTTTGAAATATCTTTCGATATTTTGTTTATTTAATATATACACGACACCCTAGGAGCCTTTTTACCTTTGCATATATTTTGTATCAACTCTAATCCTACCAACCCCAGTCGATAATTAAATATTAGGTGTATTTAAGATAGTAGAACACACCCAATAAGAACCCCATTTAATTACGTATTTGTAAGAACGAATAGAAGACCCTTTGGAAGGAGGGAGATACATATTGGATTGCGTTGATTGAGTTACTTACAAATCTTGGAATGATACCAGTCCTAGATGAAAGGAGGACCTAGGGGATAGTTTTGGAATACCTTATCTTCTCTCGCTTTAACCACCTACCAGACTGATATTCCATGGAGAGCGGCATGTCATGAAATCTTCTAAGTTACATGTATCAAAACCTTTGGAGGGAGTCACCATTATTCCTCAACCCATTGAACAAAGGTTTAGATTATACAAAACACCCCCTCTCATATGCGTTTTCAAATTCACTTGAAACCACCTTTTAATCCCCAACTAAGTGCTTAAGGAGCCCAAATAAATCAATGCTAGTAGTTTATGAATGGGATGGATTATTTGAATTCGAGGTATTACATATATAATATGAACACTTATCAACTCCTTATTTACCGTAGTTTTTAACAACTCACAAACCCACCCAAGAAGGATAAAAAGTCTCCATCTGCAAACTTACACTTAGTTACCTTTACCAGAAGTAGGGGCATATACACGATTCTATTTTACCTACTACAACTTGGATACCTAGATCCCATAGAGACAGAACTGGAATCACACCAGTGTCAGTTAGTTAATAATATAGATACCTTTGAAGCCCCCAGAAGATTCCATGTGGATGGATTGATCATACCCTTCTTACCCTTATATTTTTTATATTGTCACATACCTAGCACTATGGGGGAGTTACCTTAAATCGCCATTTATTTTTACCAGGAAGGCCATATACATAGGGAAATTTTTAAGAATACCTTTACTTTTCATACTACCTGCTAGAAAGACAGTCTTTATACATCCCTAGGAGACCATGTTCGAAATATTTAGGAGGGATTTATACAAGACCTTACAAGTCACACCTTTCTTCCTAGGATGGAAATGGACTTTGGGTTGGGTATTTTTCCTTTACCCTACCCCATAAATACCGAGCACCTTAGAGCAGACAATATACACTATATATGCCTAGAAAGAATACTACGATAATAGGCAGGGGCATCTTTTATACAATACCTGTATATTTACCTTCTACAACTTAGAGACCTGGAGCTAGAGACCTTCAATGCAGGTTTTCAATGTAAGATAGTCCATCATCATGAGGAATAGATCTTTGCATTAAAAAAAATAATTCTTTGAGAATGAATGTCTTTCTCCGTTTCTTCATTCTTGTCGTGAGGGAAAGATTCTCCTCTTTAGTGCACATTGTCTTTCTCTACATGTGCTCCTCTTATTGAATGCAATCATTCCACAACCTCTCTAATTTGGGCTGCTCTTCTCGATTTTTTACCACAACCAATAATTTTCAATACTCTTTTATTCCATGTGTTGAAGTTGGAAGTACCTTCAAGTTGGTATTCTGGTCGACCAGAGATCGATGACATGGCTCCAATATCTTGCTCAATTGCTCAAGATCACGTAGGATTTAGTTTTCCTGCACAAAACTAAGCTCCTTCATGCCCTATGCTCTGATACCATGTTAATATTTTGATCAAATATGTAGATACTTGAAACCTAAAAATTTTATCAATCAATCATTGGACATATGAATCTCATAAACAAATAAGACACAAAAATCATTCAACCGTATGAGACAAGTTGTACCCTAGGAAAACCCTCCAAATACCAAGGATGAAAAAACGAGTAATTCTTTGAGTATAATAGATAGACTTGCAGATAATGGTTCACAACACATTAGCATATTGTTTGATAAGATATATCACCTCAACAGTAGAGAATAGAGATCAATAAAAACTCTGTTATGAACTTTCCAAGTGTCTGACACTTTAATAACAAGTCAAAACCCATGACATGTAATGTTTTCCTAAAATTAGTGCACACATGCACTTCAATTTCGAATTTTAATTCAAGGGTGCCAAGTTAGCACCTAGGATTCCAATCCATACATAAGATATGTGTGGTTCCTTCCATTAGGGTATTTAATTGAATGTTAACTAAATTGAACTAATATCAATCTTAAATTGAATGCATGCCCACTATGTTAGGGGGGTAACTGAAAGTTACAGTGCCTCACCTTTAGTGCCATCCATGCAAATCACTTATTTTATATTATTAACTTTTCATGGATATTATTAGTTAGTTGAATGTTGGTCACTTAGTTAACAAACTATATTAAGTGTCACCAGTGCTTCACCCTTAGTTCCATACATGCAAAACATTTGCATGTACCACTTTCTTTTAATTAACTGAAACACATAAGCTTTAACTGAGGTACTGATTGAGGCATTCATATTTAACTAAATCTTTAGAACTGCAACATAGCTAGCTATCTTTAGGCAAATGGAACTCTCTCTCTCTCTCTCTTCTTATCTCTTTGTCATTTATTGCATGGTCCACATGTGTATTATTTATTATTTATCCATCTTATCATATTATATTCAGGATAATTGTCATACGTGCTGATGATAATATATAATACCTCGGACCATATAGTCATATGATAAAGTAATTCACTCTAGAGGTGATTAGTCTCTAGAGGAGACGTAATAAATTTATCCATCTCAAATGACCATGGTTAGTAATAGATCACATAGTATCATCGCTTTAACACATAAAGCATTATAAATCCACAATTGGAGATCCATCTCATAGGGTATCGTCTATGATAATCATTGACTTGATACAACATAACTCCAGACTTTATACAACACAGGTCTACAATCTTGATACAACACAAGACTATAATACTAGCATCCCACCTCAACACATGAGGATATAAATGGGACTTTACACAACACAAGTCCCGACTTGATACAACAAAAGTCTGGAGAATGACTCCAAATGATGTACAAACAACATATTAATCTATTTGTAGTTGGTATCTATTGTAATTTTTATCCATAGACAAAATTAGTTGTTTTTAAAGTTGTTTTTAGTTGTGTCACTTATTATTTAGTCGTATATTTTATCCTGTGAATAAATTAGTCGTTTTTAGTTATGTTGCTTATATTTAGCAGTATTTATCTTAAATAACTATCATGAATAACTTTTTTAGTCATATATTCATTTATTTGTCAAATTCTACTAGTGATTCCATACAATTTCACTCATGTTGTCATGCTGCCAAAATTCTCCTAGAACAAGGAGAAAGCGATATCTTAATTTCTACTTCACCTGAAGGAGATTACCATTGTAATAGTTGGATGGAAGTTGTGAGGTTGAAAATGAGATATATACAGAGGCCCCATTTCCTATTCATTATACCAAGGTTCTCATATCTATACCACTTCTTTATGATATTAGGAAAATTGGTTCTTTGAGTCATTATGCGTTGCCTTGGTACTCTTTATGTGTAGTGTGATTAAAGGATGATGATATTTTGTTAGTTTAGTTCTTTTGTTTTTATTTTCCATCATTCGAATATAGACCAAGGTTGCACAACCCCTTGGTATGTGTCTTTTTCACATTTGGGTGATTATTCACACCATACACTTTGATATGGGTATTATTGGAATACATCGTTTAAGGATTCATATTCTTATGCTAGGAAATGTTTAGTTTATCACAAGTGAATGCAACGAGAGAACAAATCAACCTTTCCTCTTCAACCAATTCATTGTACAACCCATTTCAACAATGGGGTTTGTATATCATCGGGTAAATCAATCTCAAATCCACAAATACAACATGACAAAATTATACTATTTCACTAGATGGACTAAAGATTCTCGTATGAATATAGTCAACAAGAATCAAGTGATATATTTCCTTGAATCTAATATTATTACCGTGTTTGGTGTCCCTAATTCATTGGTGTTTTACCATGAAAAATATTTTTCATCATTCAAGTTAACATTATTTGACTTAGAGAAAGGTATTAAGATTAAGAATGCTACTAACTATTGCCCTTAGCGGAGCAATTTTGTAGAATCTACCAATTAAAATTTAGTCTGGATCCTCAAAAATATTATTGTTGATCATAAAAGAAATAGGAACAGAGTCTTACCCAATGCTCTCTAAGCTAATGGGGTGACACCAAAAAAATTGTTAGGAAAATCCCATTTATTTCTTGTTTATAGTAAGGAGACAATTTTACCCCAAATATATGTCTTCCCTCTCTGTAATTAGCTCAATATATTAGGGAAATTAATTTTCTAATTATGAAATAAAGGATTAATGATCTCCCTTGACTTGAAGAAGTGAGGGGAAAGTCTAAACAAAAACTCAATGAACATCAACAATTATTAAAAAGATAATTTCATAAGAGCTCTATCAACAACTATTTTTTTAGGTAGGATACCTAGTCTTGAAATGGGATAAAGAAAATGAATCCAAAGGGAAAGACACAAAGTTTCAAGAACTGTGACTTTTCTTGTTTTGGATTGAGGAAAATATTGGCAAAGGGAAATTTCTACTTAGACCCTTAGAGTGTGAAATTGAGGATCTCTCATCAAACTATCACATCGTGAAGAAATACATCTCCTCCTATTAACTTAGGTGATTTAGTCTTGTACATAGTAGTTTACATTTTAGTTTTTCTTTGTTAGGTTTTATTTTTTGTTTTTTTAATGTAGTTTTTTCGAACAAAAAGGTTTTCTTTTGATTCATCTACTTTGGTTACTTTTATGTAATAATATTTACTTTAATTTTGAATGTGGACACCTTGTATAGTTAATCTGTTTTGATCAATACTATTATATTTTTTTTGCTTCTAACTTTTACAACTTGAAACAACAATTGAACTTTTTTATCTAGATAGAATCACTTGAAAAATGATTTATGTAACCATAAATCCCTTGGAAATAAATACATTATCTACCCAATTATTTTGACCAGCATGGAATTGGGGTGCCTGAGACTAGTAATTAGACCTTGGAATGGACAAATCATACAAGTCTAGATAGGTTGAAGTTATACATTCTGAGAAATGCCAACAAAGTCTGATTTGAATGTCATGTACTACTCTCCATGGTGGTACCCTCATAAAACCTTATTTCTTACACACGAACATACATATTCTTGTATCTAGGTTTCTTCTAGGTATTCTATGAAAGCTCCGTCAACCATACACACTGAAACGCCACTTTAGCTATGATTTTAGGTGGTCCATACACTGTTGCAATGATATATGATGATGCTAATAAATAAAAGTGGATTTTTAGGCCATACCATTCCTTTAAGGAGATTCTAAATCTTCTCCACCATCCATAAAAATGAAAAAAAAAGGCATAAAAAAATATCAAAAAAGAAAAAATTGAAGAAAATATATAACTATGTATCTTTGTCAAATGGTTTGGGACTAGAGAATTTGGGTAAAAATGATTGTAAGAGGAAAATATTTCAAGGATATGGAAACCTGTGGGAAATAGAGTTATTCCTATGGTGTTAGAGATGAGGACCACACATCAGTGTTTAGTCATATTGCAATTTTTTTCATGTAGTGTTGTTCCCAAGTAAAGCATATGTATGAAAAGGATAAAACAAATTAACCTCATAACTTGGATTTCATAAAATAATTGGAATATTACCTTAAGAATTATACCTACTATTCATTTTTTTAGAAAGAAAATATTATGATGTGGAACCCATAGAAAATGAGGAAATTATATTATACAAAAGACTTTAAATTAAATACTATGGTGTATGGCGATCTTCAAGTTATTCATAATTTTTTAAAAAGAAAATATTATGATGTGGAACCCATAGAAAATGAGAAAATTATATTATACAAAAAACTTTAAATTAAATACTATGGTGTATGGCAATCTTCAAGTAGTTATATAAGGTAGAAATAATTGAGTTATCCTATATGTTACCCTTTGTTGTGCCTACAACAACTCCCATGGGATATTTTACTACAACTCCCATGAGATATTTTTCTCCTTAAGGAGAAAACTATATGCCTCACTATTAAATTTGTATTAAATGTGGATTGGAAGAAGAATTATTTGGACCTTAGTCGTTTCCATGGTATTGATTAACTATATTTGGCTTTGATTACAATCTCGTTCTTTCAAGTTTTCACTCATGGATTACTCTACTCTATATTAATGGTTTTATTATAGATTGAAATTGTTCTTTGATTTTAAGTGGGTAATGGTGAATGATATTGATGGTTGTATATATCATTGATATTTTGAGTCTTTGTCTCTTATTGATACATTTATGATGAAATGTTTATCAATAAACTCACACCAATGATTCCTATGGTTTAATAGGTTTGATGTCTTCATTTTTTAGGATCATTCACTGCTTGGATGAAAGCTTCTTGATTTTTGGATCTTTTACTTGTTATGAATGCCTTCCATTTCAATTTGATTGCATTGGGTTCAGATTGATTTTATGTTATCATATTTGTTATTTCAAATGTCTTTATCAAACTTACCATATCAATCTTTCTATATTGATGCCTTGGTCCATTTCAATAGAAAGATTGATGCCTTGGTCCATTTCAATTTTATTGCATTGGGCTCAGATTGATTTTATGTTATCATATTTGTTATTTCAAATGTCTTTATCAAACTTACCATATCAATCTTTCTATATTGGTTTTTTCATGATGACCGCCTTTTCACAATTCCGAACAACACATTTCTGAAAGTGATCACCCATTGAAATTTATTGTACTTATTATGTCCCGGACAAGGGGATATATATGAATCAATCAGGGATATTATTTAGAGTAATCTGTAGTAACTTTAACAAAAACATGTAATTTCTACTAAAGTTGTGTATTATTTTTTTATTTTTTTATTTTTAAAAACTATTTTTGTGCCTATTCATTGGTTAATGCAGGTAACTTTTCTCTAGGGTATTGTGCCCCAAGACCCTGAGGCCAGCTTTGGTCAACAAAAATCAAATATAATCAAAATTTTAATGCAGCAATAAATAGTGATAATTTAATGCTCTGGGATCACTTATCCCAAGTGTTTTTGCCTAAAAGAAGTAAAAAGCTTAGGTCCGTCCTTACAAACTTCATTATCGATTGTACTCCATTAAATATGATGAATAGTGAAGGGTCTCCACTTACAAACTTCATTATCGATTGTACTCCATTAAATATGATGAATAGTGAAGGGTCTCCACTGTGGCTGCCTTTGATAACAACTGTTGGGAAGGACAGGCTAGAGGCAGCACTAGGCACCTGGAGGCATCAAGAGCATGAATGAAAACAAGTGGTAATTATAATAATAAGCTGAGCAGCGAACGTTTGTTTGTTAGGTGGGATATTATGAGGAGTTTAGAAACCGGACAGTTGAGGCAATGATGAAGCGAATATAGAAATACGAGGGAATTAATGTTTGTTTTGCCGAGTGGGATATCCCACGGGTTGCAGGATTCGCCATGAATGTTGCAATTCCATCGGAGGCTTATGTTTGTTAAAGAACAGTCTAACAAGTAATATACACCATCAAATCTCAATGAGAAAATTCTACACATATCCACCTACATGTTTCTTAAAGAATGGTCCAACAAGTAATATACACCATCAAATCTCAATGAGAAAATTCCACACATATCCACCTACATGTTTCTTAAAGAACGGTCCAACAAGTAATATACACCATCAAATCTGATCCACCTACATGTTTCTTAAATAGGCAATGAAATCATTGAAGGATTCAGATCGGGAAGCACCAGCGGAGAATTCATTCATTCTGCGATCGGAAAAGAGTGGTGGAGGGAGGGCGATTCATATTCTGATCTGCGAGCGAGCATTTTGAGGTTAGTTCCATATTACTACATTCCTTCCATTTCATTTCTTTATAATGCATTCAATTAATCAAATTCCGAACAGTCGGTTTTAGGTGACTGTTTTTATTATACAATATATCGATTTATATTACAGTTTCGATGTTTGCTTATTATTCAATTCCGTTTATTTTCTTCTTTAATTTAAAACTTGCTTGTTTTTATTTTAAAACTTACTTGTTTTTAGTTTCATTTTCTACTAATTACATTTGTTAAATTCTATTTTGAATTAATTAATAATTTACTTTTTATTAATCAGTATAAATGTATCTTAATTTCTTTTTGCTAAAGTTATGTTATTTAAAGTTACACAGTTTGCCATATCTTTTAAAACTAATTGATTCTTATTTTAATTAATTAATAGTTTATATTTTATGAATAACTATAAATTGATTTTTTTGGGGGATTAAGTTACATAAAATTATACAACTATTGGGAGCAGTGGTCCTATAACTTTCCGCAGGTTATATAGATCAGTTGCACCGTTATGAGCAAGGAAACGAGGCCACGGACAAAGATGCAAGTCTATATGGCTTATGACAGAGGTTGACCTCAGAGGTTCTGATCGGAGTTTTATAGCCGACTTGGTTTTTACACTTTCTAGATTAGTATTTAGGTCGTGACTTCGAATCCCATGCAGGGAAAAGATAATAGAAATAGGTTTCCTGATTCTGGGGACATGGCAACAACTTCGTCTTACGGTGCCCAGGACCATTCTGATGTTAGAACTAAATTAGTGCGTCTGTATATAATTTTGTATAAATTTTAGCTTATATAGATCAGTTTGTCTGGATCTGATGTGTCTCTTTGTTTCTTGAATTGCTTTATGTTTATGTTTAGTGATCAGTTGGGCTGCATGTGTAATGTCAGTTTGCTCAGTTTGATATGGTTTGGTTTTTATGGCCTATAATATGATTTTATATTCTTAAAATAATAATACCCTTTATGGGGATGAGAAATTTTACTGAATAATTTTTTATCTAAATTATATATTATGTTATAAAATATTATCTCAACAACAACCATGTATCTGGTTATGTCTGTATATAAGTTTTTATTGTATCTATTGTCCAGTTTTGTATGGCTGTGTAAATAGAAGTGAAATACTTCTTAGTTGTAGCAACTTTTTTCCATAAATTATATAATAAATATTCTGAATAATGAAAAAGTTATTTTATGCTGCTCCAATATCTAAAAAAAAATATTCAGAATAATGAAAAAGTTATTTTTATGCTGCTCCAATATCTAAAAAAAACAGTAACACAAGCCAATGTACAGCATTTGTTGTTCACGAGGCAAGCCCAGCCAGTGTGAAGGAGAACTCGAGACCACTTTCAGCCATTTTGGCAAAGTCTTGGATGCTCAGGTATGCACGCATGCTTGTCTTATGTATACTTTCACAGAAGTTTCATATTTCGGCTTCTTTCGTATCGCACAACTGTTTTTTTCTTTTTTATTCTGTAAACCATGGCAGAATATATGGGTCCCATATTTTTTAGCCTGTAAGTTGTGTGCGAGCGCCATACAGTATTCTCGCAGGGGAATAAACCAAACCCTAAGGCCTAACTAAAAACGTAAACGAACCCAAAATCAGTCGTTTGTTTTGCATGTTTTTATCTTACCTGCATTCCATCTCTGTCAGCGGGGAAGACTGATTGTTTTATAAAACACTCTTTGCATGTTCCATTGGAAAGTTTAAAGATGGAACACCTTTGAATTTTTTCCATAAAATTGAAATTTTAATTAAATTAGTTATGATCTATTTTAGCAGAATAAATACTAAAAAATTGTATTATATTATAATTTTTATGCTTAATTTGTTTCGTACGGAATAATTTGTCCATTTGATATTTAATGGATTAGAAATATAACAAAATTTGATTAGAAATATAACATTGTAAAATGGTTCAATTTTACTACATCAAAAAAAATTGAATCTAATTAAAATATTTATTTTAAACTTCTGAAATAAATGTTGACAAAATCCAATAAATAAATATTAAAATCTTCTTGCTACTGAAGTTGACAGATAAATTTAAATATTGAAATCTTCATGGTTGAAAATAAATTCCCACTACTACAAAATTGATAGTTTAGTTTATTATAATGGAATGCCAAATCCTGTAGAGTCCAGTCAGACTTTGAACGTAAGAGAAGTGGGTTTAAGCTAATTGTCTGAAGTCTTGCTAGGGTGCTCGTTGTAGTTTCTTTGCTCGTGGTGGTTTCTTTTGGGATTCCTGGTAGTTACGACCTCCTGAGGAACATGGAGACGCGAGGGAGGAAGGCTAGCAGAGAGGCTAAAGGCGACGAGGAAATGTGGGTGAACAAAGCCAACCGGGATCAATTGGGAGCAGTGCAGTCGGCTTTGTTGTACCATTTAACGGTGCCCCAGTCAATCAAAGATAAAATTGTTGAGATTGAAAAGGAGCTTTGGGTAGAGGTGGAGGAAAACTGTTCAATTTGGGAGAAAGAAGCGTTGGAAGATTGGTATCAAGATCTAGATTCGACGAGGGATGATCTAGCCTTGATGTAATGCACTGTGGCGCTGTCATGGATGACAAACGGGTTGTGGGCTCGGGTTCTGGAGGAGCTGAAGGCGAAGGAAGAAGGAGAGGCTAAGACAATTCAGTTCTGGAAAGAGCGCTACGTGGATGTTCGGATGCATAAGAAAATCGACATCGATTTTAATCCAAGGACTGAAGCTATGGAAGATGCTCCAATGGCTTCTACACAGGCAATGAAAGGTGTAGCGGATGGCGGCCAACTGGTTCTTGGCAAATGAACTCTGTTTACTCTTATGTTTGTTTTCTTCAGTTAGGAACATGTCGAATAGCTTGTAATATATAGTATGTGTAATGGTAAATCTCATAGACAGTATTAGTATAAAGCATGTTACGGGTTTGAGGTAAATATAGAAAAAATTGTCAATCTGATGTTATGAAAAATCCCTATTTTCCCTACAGGGGAGGGTAATTTTGCTTTTTGGGATTATGCTGTAGTGGTTGTGATAAAGGTTATAGAAGAATATGTCCAGCGAAGGAGGTTATCAGTTGGGACTTCCAGACAATGTAATCAGTTAGCCATGATATAATATAATATAATATAATGCCGTTGTTATTTCTACAAATGTTTGGTGTTATAAAATAGAATTGTTATGTATTCTTTCTTTCTAGTAATGAAAAACAGGAAGGAACCTGGTATTTTCACAGAACCATATTTGTAGTATAAACTACGGGCTTCTCTTAAGAGTGAATATTTCTTTGATTTTAGATTTAGGTAGGAAGACCCTACTAAAGAGTTTTCGTTCAATTTCTTAGCTGGTTAAATCGTATTGCAAATTTTATGATCTATATACATTTCAATAAGAGTGATATTAAAAGAATTTGTATCTTAATGGGGTGGAGTATGGCATCCTTGGGAGGACAACCTTCCCTAGGTCCTTCTCTACATATACTCGTTTAGTTCATGTTAGGCATTTCATTGTGCGAGGGTTTATGGTCACTGCTGTCGAATCCATACTCTTGGTTATCGAATCCATACTCTTGGTTATTGGCTTGGTGTTCTATTAAGTTATTTTTCTTGTGCATTGATCATCTCATGTTTTACATATGTATATTGTTAATTAGTATTTATTGTTCTGCATTACTTGACTCATGTTTTACATATGTCTATAGTTAATTAGTATTTAAAGGGTCTTGAACCCTTGATATACTTGTCATAGTGAGAGTTAAATTTTTATCTAGGTCTTGTAGGTACTACTTCAGTTTGTACGTCAGTTTGGGCTAGGGTTTAAACCCTTATTTGACATTTTAATATTATTATAGCAAACCACAGTATAGGTTTTGGCCCTTCTATTGAAATTTATGATTGATTTTCAATCTTATTTTATTCTTAGTTTAAATGGTAACAAGAACCTCAGTGCATTACACTATTTTTTTTTAGATCTCTTGGTTGCTAAGTGCTACTATTAATGTAAACAATTCTGATAATTTGGTCGTGCTTCACTAGTGTATACTCGTTCCACCAATACCCCTTTATTTTTCTACTTGTATAAGGTTTATATGTTCTCATTTGTTTATGAGAACATGACATTTAATTCTGTAGGATAGCCTTGACTTATAAATAGTCTGGTAATTTTACTCTTATTGTTCGATGAAGGTTATTTTACCCTTTTTGGGGTTTTAGAATTTAACACTAATTTGAAGTTCTCTATTATGACATGTTTATATTTTCATAATCTGAAGATCTCTATTATGACATGTTTATATTTTCTATCCTATTAGCAGAAGGCTGATCTAAAATATGTAATTCTACGACTTGTCCTGATACTTATATAAACATTTACGCAAGTTGTAAGGCCATACTAGTATATATAGTATATACTAGTAGAGTGTCCTCTCTTCAATACTCTTGTTGTTGTGAATAAATATCTTTATAATATTCATGTTGTTGTGAATAAATATCTTTATAACTTATGGGAGTGTTTTCTTCACTTTATATCATATATATATATATATATATATATATATATTCTTTTCTTAACTATGTTTATGAAGAATAGATTCAATATGTCTATTCTTGACTTTCTGGCGTTCTAAACATGTATGAATATTTATACTATAAGTAATTTATTTGTTATGACCCGCAAAGGAATAAGTGAATTATTATTGACAACAAATATTAATACGATATACCATAATATTCATTCTGGAGTAAACTTATTTAGTCAAATATATTAAGCTACAATTAAGCTTTCATAAGGAAAGGATATGTTTCCCTAATTTTCATGTTCAACAAATTTTTTCGTAAATAGCTTATAAATCTTTGTAATAGGGTTTTAAAATTTAAAGGTTTGATTCCAATGAATACCATGATTCATTACATTAACTTTGTTCACTTACAACTAACGATTTTACTCTGGATCAAAAGATCTCGAAAATACTATCATAAACCCGAGGGTTTTCTTATAACCTATAACTATCTTTACATTTGATGGAACTTAATTTGTTGCAATGCATTATGCTTGTGCACTTCTGCTAGCCATGAAAGACGGGCTCAAGCTTTTCTAGATGCAATGCACTGACAAAGAGTTAATGTAATGACTGCCTAGCTATTCCTTTGTCCTTTCAATATTCCTGATGGACGAATTTTGAGCTGGCTTCCATTTCAAAAACTTCCACAATGTTCATTTGGCCTTTCGAAAACTTCCATTTTGAATCCGCTCTTGCACACCGTTTGTATTTAAACAGTTGCTAAAATATTTCTTTTGTTGTTTGTGTAGGTGATCCACTGTGTTTCAATAGGGTTTGAAGTGGGAAATATCCTTTCTGGGTTCTGCAAGTCTCTGAGTATGCAATTGTTCCATGGGGCGATCTCATAAAACTTGATACCAGTGTTTGTAAACCGTCCGATTATTTTGGACTTCTAGTACGTTTCTGGATTTGAATATGCCATAGATAATTACATATGGCCATAGTTTTATTTGAAATTGAAGTTGAAATTAAGAAGTCCCTCCAAAAAAAACATGGCCTCTGTTTGTTAGATGATGCAATATTACCCTAGGTGGACATATCAAATATATTCTCTGTAATGAAAGTTTTTGTTGAAAGGTTTTATTTTGAATGGTACAACTCTGTTAATTGCGAGTGGTTTAAGATCAAGCTTTTCTCTTGCTATTTTTTAAGCCATTGTTGGCATCATTGCTGAATAATTTAACCTGTATTTGAATTTTCTTGATGTGGGCAATTCGATTGAGATAGGGATGGCCCCTTGACTACATGAGCTAGTTTCACTATCCTCGGAAACCCTAATCTTGGTTTAATAATAAATTTATTTATTATTAATACTAAAATTTGAGAATATTGATATCTTCATTAATTTCACAGTTTACATTTCTTCTTTATTCTTTTGATGTTGCATATATTTGTGAGTTTTATTAAGTTTATTTTAAATTTTAATGAAATTTAACTATTAAAAATAAAATTCATATCTTTGTGAATTTTATTGACTTATTTTAAATTTTAATGAAATTTAATTATTAAAAATAAATAAATAAAATAAAATAAAATAAAATATATATATATATATATATATATATATTTTGGTAGTTGAAACAAAAATTATATACAGTTCATGTAGTATTTCATAAAAAATTCTTGTACTTTTCAATTAAGATTACCAAAAAATACTATGTACCGGAGTGTGTTGTTGGAAAAAATCAATCAATACTTGACCAGACAAATCAATCAATACCTGACCGGGCTTACAACATTGCTTGGGCAATTTATGATTCTCCATGGAGAACCCAAAAGAACCATGAGATGGGTATAATAAGGATCCTTACATTTATATATTTTATAAAGATGTTAATGATTTTTTTTGTTTATATTGAAAGGAGAGAAATTATATTCATATTTATATAAATATCAAAAAAGAAGAAGAAGAGCAAGTCGGCTTACTTGCTTACTTAATAGTTGAAAACAAAGTTGCACCTTCTCTTGCAATAGTGTATGGCAATGTCGAAAACATTACCACCTCGTGGGTCGTGGCTCTTGTTATATCTAGGCTCACTTCAATGATATTTTCATGGTAAGATCATTTATCAAGTCCCCAATGATACACTTCCAACAATGATCGTTCGATGGCTTCTTTCATCGAACTTATCACATCATGTTATCTCCATGAGGTTTTGATGTCAACTTAGGGATTATTTGATTGCACTACTTTTCCCAATATGTAATGGTACGATATTGGAGTCAAATTATCATTTTTTTATCATGGGATATTTCATTAGTACCACCTTTTTAGAATTCTTGATAACACGCCTTCAATTGTGGTCGCCTGCTAGCCTTATCGGGATCGTTGCTTTACATTATACTCATCATATTTCACATGCTAATTTAAAATTTGTTTGATTGTTTTTCCTTTTACAAGAAATGATAGTCTAATATTGGAAATGCATCATCAGATATGTCTCATCGGGTCCACCCTTAGTGTCACTTTATTTAATTTCTAATGGACATGTTTTAAATATTATTGGACTTTTTATATCATGTTTGCATTGGCCTTTCCTACAGTCTTGAGATATCTCACCTAACAACGCATATCCGATATGACTTTCATCAAAGTCTTGGTCATCATATTTTTGGTTTTGGATCGGACTTATCACATCTGGTTTGTCCCATGCATTATCTTAGGTCATTGCTGATGGTTTTTCTCCGAGCTCTCTCAATTGATATTATATCAAATTTCACCTCATTGAATTTATGAACTATTCATTGTAAAATCCATTTTTGTTGATCCCATTTTGGATTTTGGCATATTCTCTTGAATTTAGCATATCAAACATTTTATTTTAGGAAAGCGATGTTTGATAGCCATTGTGTGTGAGACTAGACCTACTATTAATTCTTCCTTGTTATGACAATAAATCCATAGAGTAGGGTTTCTTGAATGTTATAGGGACTATATCACCATAGGTTTCTTTTTATTTGGTATTTATTTTACTTGTTAAAAGAGATAAGATTGCTTTCTCATTGCCATGCTACTCAAAATTTGTTGGATTATCTACTCGAAGATAAGGTAAAATTGATCAACACTCAAAATTCATGCATTTATTGGTTTTATTTTATCAATTTGAGAATTTATGATTCATGTTTTTTGTGGCAGGCTTCTAGTATTAACAATACAAGATCCTAAGGTCATACACACACATCACAAAAGAGAAAAAACAAAGAAATTTTCCACCGGAGTAAGGACATAGAAGCAACACTACTAACCAACAAAAACCATTTCATAGGCTTCCAGGATGATCCCAGATGGGGACAAATGTACAAGATTTGTGTTAATCATGATTTCTTGAAGGATGATGAAAACCTAACAATGTTTCAGAATATCAAAAAGAGTGATCTCTATTCTATCTCCACCGGGCCTATAGTTTTACCCTATAATGATGTTGTAAGATGTATATTCGACCATATTTATCATGAGACCAAGTTAATGATTAGTGAGGCTGGAATGTTTTTAGATTCATTACAACCATATGTTGTTGGGTGAATGTATAACCTAAAGAATCCTGAAGTGCTACTAAGAAAATTGTTCTTAAACACATTTAGAGTTGAAAACCCTATCATGGTTGAAATAATCAAATAATGGTGGATTAGGGACAAGACATTCATAGAGAAGGAAAATCAGATGTACCTAGTCCAATACTTGATGTATCTGTATCAATCGTTAGCTTCTATGAGTTGTAGTTTGTATGGATAAGAGGGTTTGTTGAGGGAAAAGTTATGTGAGAGTAATCAATATTCCCTAGTCTATCCTTATAGGTTACATCAAGGAAACATTTTTTAGATATGAGTTATTCTTATATACATCAAATGGAAAACCAAGACAAATAAATAAATAAAATAAAAAATAGGCAAGTAATAAGCAAAATAAAATAAAGAGGAAGATTTTTTTAAACCAAATAATATTTTCCCAGTGGTTAATCTTGCTACAATGGTGTCACGCTAGGAGATGAAGGATTCAATGGTACTCAACAAAATCCCTTAGGGAGGGTTCCCTTTTTTCCACAGAAATGTTTGATAACAAATATAGAACATGTTATCCCTAAGATGTTCTAGGCTATAGTGGAATTATGCAAGGGTATGATAGAACTCAATTTATTCAAATTTAGAACTCTATATTTTTTAGAAATTGTTACAACTAAAATTTGTCACTGTTCCTAATTCCCTTGAGTTTATATGCCAAAACCACTTTTGGAGGATTGTTTCCTTGCTAGAATCCCAGTCCTAGGAGCCTTGACGCACTTTGTATCTTGGCATAGAGCGTCAACCAATCATGACGCCTCTTTCTTGCTGACATGAAGCGTCGGTGACACTCTTTTCCTTTGGGAAAAGGGTGTCAGCCATTCATGATGCATGTTGCCAGTGTGCAAAAAGTGTCGACACTTGCAAAAAGGAAAAAAAGAGAACTTTCAAGAACCTTCTAGAAGAAATTATTTTTGGAGTATTATCCCAACCAGTTAGATTAGGTGTCACTCAAAGTCCTAACCTCTAGGGATGATCCCTCACCTTCCTCCCAAAGAATCTCAACCTATTTGATCTCCCTTTGGCCTATATAAGAAAGCTCACCCTCATGAATGGGAGAGGACCAAGAGAGTACATTTATGTTGTTGGGATTACTTTAGGTGTGAGAGGCAAAAGAGTTTGGATCTTGAGTGAGAGGCTTGTAGAGTTTATGGATAAAAATATTGTGGGAAGAAGAACAACACCGAAGCTTGGTTGTAATCTTTCCATCTTTTCCATTAATACAATATTTTTCCCTTTCCTGTAAACTTTGTGTAAATGGTCATTGTTTATTATCTTTCTCTTCATTCATTGATATAGATTAGCTTGATTATCTTGTATGTTTCCATTGCTTTATTGGCTCTGATCTATGGGAGTTATTCGAACATCAACTAAGCTAAGCATATCCAAATGGTAAGGACAGATTTCAAAGGGAAGGTAAAAGTTTCATTATAGTCAAGTGATTTTGCAAATCTAGGGAAAGGATTTCATTATTGTATTTGCTTTGTTCTAAATCTATCCCATTAAGACTAGGAAAATGGTTCATGTCTACACCTACCGAGAATTTCCACTAACAAAATTGGCGACCATACTGGGGAACAATTAGATCTATGCATTTTTTGCTTTGATTTTCATTACAAACTCTCAAATTTTTTCTTTTGCTCATTTAAGGATTTAAGGTGTGAAATTCATCTTATATCAGTTCCAATTTGCCTCTTCAAGTTAGTATCCACGCTCAGTAAATTCCAAATTATTCAGTAATTATTTGTTGTGAAGGTTTTCATTCTTTTTTGGATCATTGGATGCATCGTCCCACCTGGGTCATTTTTATGGAGCGTTGACTCCTCTCTGATGCTTTATGTGTTTGTTAACAAAGCATCACTAACACCTATTTCCCAAATACATAAAACATTGTTGATGCCTTTCCACAGTGAGAAAAGAGCGTTAGCTAGCAGAGGATGCCCTAGTTCAGCTATGCAGCATGCGTTGAGGTAGGTACTCAATATATTTCAAAGACTATTTTGAAATATTTTATTTTTGGTTTGGTTTTTTGAGTTTGTTGCTTTGATTGTTGTCAGATCTGTAAGTGTGGTTTGTGTCTGAGTGTATTTTTAAGTCAGATCTTGAAAATTAGTCTTAGTAAAAGCTTCAAAATTTAGTTATTTTGTGTTTTTGAAGTTTTGTCTTGGGTATTATTGTTCATTTTCATATCTCTAATAATTCCTTTAGATCCATAAAAGGAAAATTTTCAAGTTTTCTTATTCTTTTGTTCGATAATTTTTAATTGTTCTTTGCATTTCCATTTTGCGAAAAAAAATATATATCAAAAAACAAAAAAGAAAAGTTAGATCCATTACTTTCAGTTTTGATCACTTGTTTAAATATGATTGATAAAGTAGAAGGATAGTTGTTTTTTTTCTTTTTTCGGTTTGATTTTGGAAATCATAGAAGTAAAAGAATTAGTGAACATTTTTCCTTTTATGTTATTAGATATCTTTGTTTGGTTAAGCATTAGAAGGTTTTGTGTGTTTGGAAATTTTTGAGAACATGCAAGATGAGTTATCAAATTGTATGGTATTTTCATTGATTGTTTGAAAGGAAATATCTCTCCTTTACTCTAGATAGATGTCATCAAAAATAAAATTGCATCTCATTTAGATGTTGCATTGGTCTTGCAGTCACTGCACACTCCATAAAGTTCATTAACCATTAAAGATAAAATTAAGCAGTATATTAGGTTAAAATATTTAGAAACTTGTGTGATAAGTTAGAAGACGTGTTCGACGTCGATAAACATAGGAGTTATCATTTATTATCTACATTACATTCCAGGAAATGTGTGGTTCTTCCACGTACTAATCGGTATGTCGAACGGCTTTTCACGTACCCTTGAGGTATATCGAAAGGTTCTTCGCATACCCAATGCTATATCGAAAGGCCCCTTTCAAACAGTTGTGCATTAGATAGCATTAATACAGATTTGATCTCCTGCATACCTTGAGTATATCGGGAGACCCATCAAGGAACCTATAACCAACTGAGAAAATCCATTTGGTCTTCCTGTCGAAATAATACACCAAGAACAGCACTCGAGGAGCTACTACACACGTATTGTTGAGGTGGTCAGGTATTTAGGCAATGGTACAGTCCCAATCCTCCTTGTCGTGTTTACTATTGGACCGTACAGTATATCGTGAGTTTTGACGACTTGACAGTCCTAGTGAGGATCCTACTTTTCAACCCCCCTCATCACCTAAGTTTGCTTGTATCCTTAGCTAAGTGTGGTACTTTTGTGTGTGATCTTTTTTATTAGAAAAATCTTGGAGTTGAGTTTTTAGCTAAAATTATGGTTGAGACACCTGTGAGAATATATCGCAAGCTATATATGGTTTACCACCTGAATATCCTCCCACCAGGGAAGGAAGAGAAGGGGAAACCATGGACCAACCTGTTATGGTTAATCCCCACGTAGAAGGCATTCCAATTACTAGATCCAAGGAGGATTATTATTCTTTCGAAAATCCATCTACCCCTACTCTAGTAGTGGTTCAACAACCTTCTTTGCGTGACTTAATCTTTCACTTTCCAATATAAGGTATTCTAGAGCACAAGATTGGGTATTTTCCCAACCTCCAGATGATCCCATAGTATCATAATTTGGTCTAACTGCTCCATTTTTGGATACTTCCTTAGGAAAAACCATTTACAAATATGGAACTACCACTTTGTCATATGTCACACCCAAAACTACACAGGATGTGCACTTTCAACTAAATAAGTTGAATACATGGTAGCCACACGTGCCAGCAAAGAAGTAGTATGGTTGCAGATATTGTGTTCAAGTATTGGGTTTGTACAAAACATTTTAAGGTTAGATTATGATAGCCAAAGTGCAATCTTCCTGGAAAAGAACCCTACTTATCATGATAATACAAAGCATATTGATGTGCAATATCACTTTGTGAGAGATCTGGTTGAAGACAAGAAGGTGTTGTTGGAGAAGGTTGACACCTTGAAAAATGTTGCAGACTCATTAACAAAGTATGTCAATACAGAGAATTTCTATTGGCATAGATCATCTATGGGCATTGATTCCATGAACCTATGAATTTAGGAGTACATGACTCATTGTATGCAAATAAAACAACAAGTGGTATATTATTGGGTATATGTTATATTCTTTACATGTGCATGTGGAGGGTAGGTGCATTTGTCAACACTGCGTCGAAATATCCCTTTCAACAAAATGTTTTGGTTGTTTTTTGCTATTTTGGGGTATTTTCTAAAAATATTTACTTTAATCCCAGTTAAGGGTTTGGAGTCTTTTTTCTAATCTGGGTTAACAAATTAGGGTATTGGATTCTACTGAATACCTATATTTTGTATTGTGAGCGATTCATAATGATAATGAGAAAATAGGAGGTGTGGCTCCAAGGTTTGTTGGTTTTCCCAGTTAAGGGTTTCCAGGGTAAATCTTTGTGTTTATATGCGAATGTTGTGTTTTAATCTTTGTTTTCCTTAAAATAATCTATATTCTTTCCTTCTCTGCACAAGTTTAAAACTTACACTTTACAACTATCAAGTACAAGTTTGGATCAACTTCACTCTTAGAGAAACCCAGTGTCTGAATATAGTTGTCAATTGTTGAATAGCAAACCTTAGGGGCTTGCTTAAGCCCATACAAGGATTTATTTAGTTTCAAAACATGGGACTCCTTCTCATGAACTAAAAACCCATCATTTTGTTGTATGAAAACCTCTTCCTCAACCTCACCATTGAGGAAAGTTTTCTGTTAGATTTTTATCATTTAAGCTAGAATTATCTTAGAATCTTTCTCTCAGAGAAAAAAAAGCATAGCAATCAAACATAAGAGACAATGAACACAAAGTTTTTCCTCAGGGAAACCATAAAGGAGAAAACCCCGCAACTTCCTCAGAGATAGAATCCACACCAAAAGTAAAACCCCAAAACAGTAAGATGATCTCCCGACAATAGTAGTCTCTCTCTCTCTTGTCCCAGCAACTTCTTCTCTCTCAGTTATGCGCTACAACTGAGTGTGAGTGAATGTATGATAAATAGAGAGGCTCACTCTCTATTTATACTAATTCCCAACTTGACATTAACTCCCTAGGTCTGACTTCTCTAGGAGATTCTAATAACCCTAGGGCCCCACAACTGCGGGGACTTCAACCCTTGATCAATAGGAGGGTTACCCACAATGACTTTACATGACTTGTTTACATTATAGAATCTCCCGATAGGAACATCGGGGCATGACATGACTCAACCACTTCTTGGAATAAACATCAGGGTACAATACATAATATATACAAGTGAATACATTCTGAAGTTACAATTACATCAACACTCCCTCTTAACTAGGAAGGTATTCTCTCGACACAATTTATCAGCACAAGTCTTCTTCTCGGTATCATCTAGATCATCATCGAGTTCTCATCATCTTCATCTTCAAGTCATCATCACTCGATCTGGATCATCATCACTGGATATGGATCATCACTCGATCTGGATCATCACTCGATCTAGAACATCACTGGATCTGGATCATCTCTGGATCTGGATCATCTCTGCTGGATCATCATCACAGATGTTATCTCTTGATTCTTCTCGTCACAGGAAGTTCTACATAGCCAGCCCTTTTTCATGTTGGTTGTAGGCCTAGCCTCCATGTAGGTATTCTTCGGCGCTTATATCTAACCCTAAGTCAAAATGGCCCACCCAACACTTACAACTGACCATGAGAGGAACACATCCAACACCATGTCAGAAAGGCACACCCAGCACTCACATCTGACCATGGGAGGAACCAATCCAGTCATGTCAGAAAGGCCCAACACTCACATCCAATCATGGGAGGAACACATCCAAGAACCATACAGGAAAGGCTCAGCACTCACATCCGACCATGGGAGAAACACATCCAAGAACCATATCGGAAAGGCTCAACACTTATATCTTACCATGGGATGAACACATCAACCATGTAAGAAGGGCTCAGCACTCATATCTTACCATGGGATGAACAGATCAACCATGTAAGAAGGGCTCAGCACTTATATCTTACCATGGGATGAACACATCAACCATGTCAGAATGGCTCAGCACTTATATCTAACCATGGGATGAACACATCAACCATGTCAGAAGGGCTCTTCATGTATATCTGATCATGTGGGATGAACACATCTCGAATTCACATCAGAATGGCTCTTAGTCCCAGATTGAGTATTCCTGGTAACTGACCAGGTACCTCCATTCTCCCAGAGAATTGCCTTCAGCACTTATATCTAATCATGTGGGAACACATCCCATAGTCACCTCAGAATGGCTCAGCACTCACATCTGACATGGAAGGAACCAATCCTCTCACCATGACAGAATGGCCCAGCCCTTACATATGACCATGGAAGGAACCAATCCTCTCACCATGTCAGAATGGCTCATGGACTCATCACTTCCCCTTGGAGGGAACCTTGATCTGGAGAACACCAAGCTTCTCCCTGAAGTACTCAAACTTCACTCTGGCTAATGGCTTCATCAACACATCAGCTATATGTTCGTTCGTCGCAACATACTGGAGCTTCACTACTCCTCTCTGCACCATATCCCTGATATAGTGATATTTGATCTTGATGTGCTTCTACTTGTCATGGAACATCGAGTTCTCAGACAACTTCACACAACTTTGGCTGTCGCAATATATACAAGTATCATCCAACTAGAGATCAAATAAATCAGATAGTAGCTTTCTCATCCATACTGCCTCACAACTAGTTGAACAACCTGCAAACATACTTTGCTTCAGTTATACTCAGTGCCATGCAAGATTGTTTCCTGCTAAACCAAGAGATCACACCTGATTCCATACTGAAGCAGCATCCTAAAGTGCTCTTCCTATCAATGGCATTGCCTTCCCAATCTAAATCAACATAACCTTCCAGGTTAATCTTCTTATTTGCCTCATACTTGAGCGCAAGCTCAAGTGTACCCTTTAGATATCTCAGAATATGCTTTGCAGCAATCAAGTGAACATGTCTCAGATCTGTCAGGAACTGGCTCAAGGTGTTCACAGCAAAGCAAATATCTGGTCTCATATTCATCAGGTACATCAAGGACCCAATCATCTAACGATACATTGTGGCATCAACCAATTCTTTTGAAGCATCACTCAATAGCTTCAATTTCGATTCCATAGGTGTGGTCATGGCCTTGCAGTCCATCATCCTGAATCTCTTCAGGATCTCTACTGCATACTTCCCTTGTCCAAGGAATATTCCATCCGCATTCTGCCACACCTCCATGCCTAGAAAATAGTGCATCATACCCAAGTCCTTCATTTCGAACTCGGCAGCAAGCTTCCTCTTCATATCATCAATCAACCCATCCATACCTGTCACAAACAGATCATCTACATACAGTAGGAGTATCACTGGGTTACCATCTTCAACCTTGTAGTAAAGGTTGGAATCTGCTTTACTCTTGGCAAAGCCCAAACTGGATAGAAAGCTGTCAATTCTGTCGTACCATGTCATGGGTGCCTGTTTTAAACCATACAAGGATTTATTCAATTTACACACATGATACTCCCTGTCATGTGTCTCAAAACTGAGTAGCTGCTCCACATACACTTCCTCTTCCACTACACCATTCAAGAAAGCAGTCTTGACATCCATCTGGTGTATCTTCCATTTCATCACTGCAGCCATAGCAAGTATTGATTTGTTGGAAGTGTACCTGGCTACAGGTGAAAAAGTTTCTTCATAATCTATTCCTTCTTTCTATGAGAAGCCATGAGCCACAAATATTGCTTTATATTTTTCTATGTTGTCATCTGCAGCATGCTTGATCTTGTAGATCCATTTGGAAGTTACAATAGACTTCCCCTTTGGTCTAGGGATAACATCCTAGAAATCATTCTTCATGATCCATTGATACTCTTCGATCGTAGCATCCTTCCATTCTTTCCTTTCTGTCGCTTCTTCATAGTTGGAAGGTTCTTTATCGATGAAGTCACATAATAAGGCTACATACCTAGAGCAAGACCTGGTTCTTTTTCTTTCTCTGTGATTTTCTTCTGGAGCCCCATATCTTTCTACACCTTGGATAGCTTATCGTACCCAAGCAGGTTTCCTCTTGTGAGGATTCTTATCCTGAGATGGGTCTATAGGTTCTTGAGGTTCTTCTAATTCTCGATCTTCTTCTTGAATTTCTTCATTCATGGTTGTGTCATGAATTCTGGGTACTTCTGTTTCTTCAGGTTCTTTAGAAGGTCTCTTTCTGGATTTGTTGTAAGCTGATTCTTCCTCAAATGTTACATATCTGCTAATGTCGATCTTATTGAATCCTGGGAAGTATATTATGTAAGCCTTCGAGCTTTCAGAGTATCCCACAAATATACCCTTCTTTCCTGAAGGATCTAAATTTATCCTCTTTTCTTTCGGAATGTATATGTACACTGGATAGCCGAATATTCTGAGATGGCTGACTTCTGGTTTCTTTCCAGAAAAGACTTCTTCAAGTGTCTTTTTCTCAAGTACTTTGTGTGGAGTACGGTTATGTACATACACCTCTCTTTTGGCAGCTTTTGCCCATATATGCATGGGAAGATCTTGATCATGAAGCATGGCCCTTGCAGCTTCCATGATTGTTCTATCCTTCCTTTCTGCAACCCCATTCTGTTGTGGATTATATGGAGTATTTAACTCCCTCTTAATCTCTGAATATTTGCATAATGCTTTGAATTCATTTGATGTGAATTCTCTGCCATTATTTGATCGAAAGGTCTTGATCTTCTTTTCAGTGTGGTTCTCGATCAAGGCTTTGAATTCCTTGAACTTGTTGAATACTTCATCTTTGTTCTTCATAAAGTATATCTATGTCTTTCTAGAAAAATCATCAATAAAAGAAACATAGTATACATACCCGCTTAATGAACTTGATGACATTGGACCGCATACATCAGAGTGAATGATTTCCAATATTCATTTTGCCTTGCTCTCGCTACTTGGAAATGTCATCTTTATGTTCTTTTCTTTTGTGCATCCTTTGCAGATGCCGTCATGTTTTGACTGAATTTCTAGAAGTCCTTCAATAGCTTTGCTTGCAAGAGGTAGTGCTCTGTAGTGCACATGTGCAAGCCTTCTATCCCAAAGTTCATTTGGATCTACTGTGTCATGTACCAAGGCTTGTTTTGGATAGCCCTTCAATTTGTATAGACCTCCCTTTTGTTCCCCAATCACTACTGCATCATCAATAGTCTTTCCCTTTGGCCACATGAGAACTCGGCCATCTAAAAATGCAACCCTCATGCATTTTGCATCTAATGTAGATATTGAGAGGAGGTTCTTCTTTAGTCTTGGTACAAACAATACATCCTTCATCATCATAGGCTTTCCAGAGTCTAGCTTATAGGAGGATTCCCCACTACCTTTTATTGGATATTGGTACTCATCTCCAAGTTTCACGTTGTGGGGTGATTCATGTTTTGATATTTTCACAAAGGATTCTTTGAATCCTATCATATGTTTGGATGCCCCACTTTCTATAAGCCAATCATTGATTCCATGTGTGATGTTTCCCGTGAGAGCGAAAATCAAGACATATTCTTCATCACTTGAAGAATCATCACTTTCTTGTCTGATTCTCTTTATTGAAGGTTCATCATCTTCTGCAGCATGAGCATGATGTCTTCTTTTGTTCCCTTTCTTCTTGATGGAGCTATTTTTTTCTTAGGACAATCTCTAGCATAGTGTCCTCTTTCATCACATTTATAGCATCTGAATTTTGGTAGATTCTTGTTAGGTATTTTAGGATGAAAGTGCTTACCTTGGTGATGATTTGTTTTACTCTTCTTGGATTTCACTGTAAGAGCTTGATCTTCACTTCCCATCTTTTCTTCTCGAGCTGCTATTTGAGCTTTTTCTTGTGAGCATTCTTCCCATAGTCTGCTAAACTTGACTAGCTTCTTTCTGGCACAGATCCCTTGAATGAAAGAGTCCCATGTCCTAGGGAGACCATTCAAGATGGTCATTACAATCTTTGCATTCTCCACTACTTCAAGTTGTTCTTTGATATGGGAGACCCTTGTGAAGTATGACAGTATGGTCTCCATATTCTGGATCTTCACATTCTTCAACTGGTTCCTCAAGGTCATCTTCCAGTTTATGTTCTTTCCTTCAAACAATTTGGTCAGGGCATCAAACATAGCTTTAGGTGTATTTAGAGAGGACACATGTGGTATGAGGTGATCCTTGATTGAATCATCAATAATCCTCTTATCCATGACCAATTTCTTCTTGTGTAAGGCTTTAGCTTCATCTCTCTTTGGAACTGGAACCTCCTCATTGATGTAGGAGTCCAACTCATTTTCTTCCAGGACCAGGGAGAACCTATACTTCCAGGCTCGGAAGTTATCAGCTCCCTCAATATTTTCATCAAGATTGGTATGATGAGACATCTTAATTGAGAACCTCAAATGGAAATACAAAAGATTTAGATCTTACCAGGTTAAGTTGTCAAATCTGGATCTGGAGCTGAATTTCTGCAGAGTTGGTTCAGGAGTAGATTAGGGTTTGACTTTCCTGGAGTTCTGTCCAACCAAAAATTTTGATCTTGATCTATAAACTTCGATTTTGAGGAGGATATCAATCCAGGCCTGGGCTCACTCAAAAATTCCACTTCTGTGGAAATCCCTAATTTCTGACAATAGTGTCGAGTCAAAAACTGAAAAAGCTCAGAATCAAATTCTGCTTCGATAGAAAGATGTGCCCTAGAGAGGAGAGTCATCCCAGCCTTCTTTTGCTGAAAATATGTGGAGAGAGATCCAAAAAGTAGAAGCCCTAGTTTTTGCAACTGCACAGTGTCTTCTTCTCAGGTTAGCTCTGATACCATGTTAGATTTTTATCATTTAAGCTAGCATTATCTTTGGATCTTTAACTGAGAGAATAACAAGCACAACAATCAAACATAAGAGACAATGAACACAATTTTTCCTCCGGGAAACCATAAAGGAGAAAACCCCACAACTTCCTCAGAGATAGAATCAGCACCAAAAGTAAAACCCCAAAACAGTAAGATGATCTCCCAATAGCAATAGTCTCTCTCTCTCTCTTGGCCCAGCAACTTCTTCTCTCTCAGTTATGTGCTACAACTGAGTGTGAGTCAATGTATGATAAATAGAAAGGCTCACTCTTTGCTTATACTAATTCCCAACTTGACAATAAATCATTAGGGCCGACTTCTCTAGGAGAGTCTAATAACCCTAGGGCCCCACAATTGCAAGGAATTTAGCCCTTGATCAATAGGAGGGTTACCCACAATGAATTTACATGACTTGTTTACATTATAGAATCTCCTGATAGGAACATCGGGGCATGACATGACTCAACCACTTCCCTGAATAAACATCGGGGTACAATACATAAGATATACAAGTGAATAACTTCCGAAGTTACAGTTACATCAACATTTTCTTCACAACCATTTGGTGAAGCTTCCATCCTAGAGAAGATGCACGTGAAATTATAGCTCGAATTGTGGTGTACTTGGACACAAGAGAGAATGTCTCATCATAGTCAACACCTTTTTTCTATGAGAATCCTCGGGCAACAAATTTGGCTTTATACTTTTCAATATGGTCATCAGCAGCATACTTGATCTTGTAAATCCATCTAGAAGTTACTATGGACTTCCCTTCAGGTTTAGAAACAACTTCCCAAAAATCATTCTTCATAATAGATTTGTATTCCTCTACCATTGCATCTTTCCAAACTTGTTTCTTAGCAGCTTCTTCATAGGTGGAAGGTTATGAATCACTGATGTGACTCATCTGGGAAACACACCCTAAATATATATCGTGTCTCTTTCTCTTTTTGGGTGTGCCTACTGGTGCTCCATGCTTTTTTGCATCTTGTAGAATGTCTTGGAACCATGTGGATATTCTCTTAGCATGAGGTTCATTAAGTGACCTCTTAACCAGTTCTGTTGGTTCTTCAAAAGCTAGTGAATCTGAGAACTCTTATGACTTCTCCATCTCAACATCTGAATGGAGAGAACTAGAATCTAGGTTGTCCATCATAGGAGTCTTATGCTCCTCTATGTTTGAATCACATTGAATCTCTTTAGAGCACTTGAATGTATCATATTCGTGGAATGTCACATCTATGTTGAATTCAATGTGTCTTTCACCCAGTACATACATTTTGTAGGCTTTGGATGATTCGATATAACCAATAAATATTTGTTTTTTCCTAGATGACTCCATCTTTGTCCTCTTCTCTTTTGGGATCTTCCATCGAAATGACTCTACATTCGATACTTGTCATTCTACGCTTGTAGGTCATAGCATACAATCTTTCCCTACAATCCAAATTTAGTCAAGTGATTAGCAACCTTGCATAATCCAGTCATTTCAATGTAATGACAAATAGCTCACACAATTTACGCAAACATTTTAACCAATGTTTCAGTACAACGACCATCCATATCTCATGGAATGTAGTGCAGCCCTATATGCTACTTACTTAATCATAACATGTACTACATGAGCTTTATTATTTTCCAATAAAATAAAAGTATAACATATGTTCATCGTGTTATACTATAACATACTTCCTAATTCTAGGAATACAAATCTGCATATAAAGGTAATGAAAAAAAGTCATATCTGATTTATAAGACTATTTGATAATCAAAATAAAAAATACTTATCTTTTATTATTTTGTGGGATCCCATTGTATCTCTACTTCCTTGCGGAGATAAATGGAGTCCTTAGATATGTATTTTTCTTTTTTTACGGAATATCGCTGCAACCTAAATCTTCATAAATCACTAATGAAAATATATCTATCTATTTATTAAGCAATCATTTGTGTACTTGAAAGGAAATACTCCTTTTGACAATCAACATCTTCTTCATCAAATGAATTCATCTATGTAGGTTCATCTTCTATAGTAGTAGAAGCATGAAACCTATCTCTTTGCTTAGCTTGGCACTCTCTTGCATAATGGCCCTTGTTGTTTCAATTGTAGCAATTGATATTTGACTTATCAAATTCTTTGTTGTATACCTTCACCTTTGAATGAGAAAACTTCTTCTTGGAGAAGCATTTCTTTATTCTCTTCATCCTTGTCGTAAGGGAAATGTTTTATTCTTTGGAGAAAATAGACTTGCTTTGGATTTTCCCTTCCTCTTGGAGACAAACATGTCACAACCTCTCAAATTTAGGTTGTACCTCTCGCATTAATAGCAATCAGGAATTTCTCCCATGAGAATGGGAGACCATCAATAGCAATTTGGAGGAGATCATCATCATCCACCACTACTCCAATGCTAGCAAGTTGATCTCTTACTTGAGATATATTAGAGAAGAAAGAGGCCACAATCACATCCTTCTCCAACTTTAGGTTTCGAAGCTTGTTCTTCAATTCCCTTTTCTAACATGGGGCCTTCTTCTCATAGAGATTTTTCAAGGTGTCAAAACATTCATTTGCGGTCTTCAATGGAGTAATAATGGGAATCAAGTTGTCCTTCACTGAATCATAGATTATCTATTTGGATTTAGCTCGGTTATTCTTGAAGGTAGTGTGCCCTGTATAATATGCAGGCTCTTCCACCACATTGGATATGTAGCCATCTAAGTCATGTTCTTCTAATATGTTCAAGATCCGAGCCTTCCAAGTGTTGAAATTTGAAGTCCCTTGAAGTCAGTCTTCCGGTCTTACTAAGATCAATGTCATTGTCTTCAATTACGGTGCTAAACTTCTCAAGATCTACGTAGGCTCAAGCTTGTTTGCAGAACTAAGCTCCTTCATGCATTGAGATCTGATAACATGTTGAATTTTGTTGAGATCTGATCTTTAAAACTTTAAGTGTGAAAATACTGAATACTTGAAATCAATGAACCATTCATACACATAAACATTCAACCATAACACAATACATACCCTATGGAAAACCCTCAAAACAATGAGGATGAAACACCCTAGCAAATATTCTCAGTATAATAATTATAGATAGAAGAGAATGTCTTTTACAATAGCATATTGCTTTCGGCACCCCATGTGCAGATACTAAGTAGTAGAGAAGAGAGAAGGATTGGATGGTTACAAAGGAGTTCCCTGCACTCTATTTATCTTCCAAATTAGGTCACATGCAAGAGGGAGCACATCACTGCATGGGTGAAGGAGGCCACATAGAGAGTCATTGCATGGGATAATAATTGTACCTCCAAGTTAACTCATCAATCCATGCATAACACAATGTCTCATTCCTTTCATATTTGACATTAAATTAAGCTCAATTGAATTCAGGATGAACTCACCTCCTAACTAACTGCATGACCACTTAGTTAGGATACTAACTCAAGTGTCATAATACAATTACTCAAGTTCATCATGCAAACACTTAAGTGTCATCTTTTAGTTTAATTAAAGTGTCTTCATGCAAAACACTTTTAGTTAGCTAGTTCCTTTTTATTAACACTTGGTTAATTATCTTAACTAAAATCATGTTGATTGATTTACTGAAGTGACCACTGTGAGTTCTCCTTAATTAACTGAAGCATACATTTGTTAATTGAATTGAAGCTTAACAAATTGAGTTCTCTTTAATCAACTGAATTCTTGTCATGAGCAATTTGAATTATGTTTGTTATCTATGCATTTTATCTTTATCTCTTATCTTTTATGCATGGTCATTATGTGCTAAGTTTAATTTATATAACACATCATATTATACTAAGAATATTTGTCATATGCTATGATCATATACTAAGAATATTTGTCATATAATAAAGTAATTCACTCTAGAGGTGGACAGTATCTAAATGAGACTTAATAGCATCCAGTGAGCATGGTTAGTAATATTCAAATAACAGTAATGCTTCAACATGCAAAGCATCACCTCTACACTGGAGGTCCACCTCAACACATGAGAATCTGACTTGACATACAAGTCCTTAGCCTTTCCTAACAAGACTGTACAACATCATCACTTTGACATATTAAAGCATTCACCTCAACACATGAGGAATAACCTTTTACACATAAGGCTTAGTCATTCTTGATTCCAACCTAGTTATTCTACTCCATGTTCCTTAGTCCAACTCAGGCTCCTTACCTTAACAGATGAGGCCCAATCCTAACACACAAGATTATCTTGGAGAATGACTCACGATGTTGTAACTTTAACACCTTTTAATTACCTTATTGACATAACAAAAGATTTAAAGTGGAAATAATATAATATAACAAGATTTAAAGAGAAAATGACAAAATTATACAGCAATATAATAGTGTGTTTTCAAATGGATCTAGCTCATGTGGTTGGCAGGAATTATTGTTATCGCCCCCACCTAGGTTCGTTACCCACAAGTGACATATTATCTCTTAATGAGCATATTGTTGTAATGGCCTTAATTCATGTGTTTACAAAGCCTAGAGCTTCTGTAGAATCTAGTTTACCATGGATGTCATCCTTGAAATGAAGTCAAGTACCTAGTGTGTTTCACTGGGATATATACTTCATGGAAAAAACATAAGCAATTGTAGAAGAACGAAATACCAAAAATAGTAATATCTTTATTGATGAAAGAAATGTCCACTTTTATTTTCAAGGGGGAACCTCCAACTAACCAGAGCTTCAACTGCAATATGTTTTACAAGAAATATCATTGCATTGCTTCTACTTATTTACATAATTGTTATACTAAGAACTTTCTAGTATGTGAAACCTTCTTACAATTATTTCTTTCACACTATATATACTTCATGGACCTTAACATGTCTATATACTTAAGAGAGTTATTGTGAGGTCTTAACAATACTATTCTTGAAATGAGAGAAAATAATATGTGAAATTCACCCAAAAAAATTATAACAAAATTAAGAATCAAAATAAATATTAAAAAAAACAAAAATAACATAAATCTACAGATCCAAACACAAAAGACATAATATATAACATTAACATTGTCTTGCACTAGAGTGAAAAAACTTTTCAAAAGGAGCTTGTGCAATAAAGGGATTATCCATAGCATTATATATATATATATATATATATATATATATATATATATATATGACATATTAGCAAATTGTGGAAAGCAATAATGGAGGATTGACTTCTATAATATGCATTCCATTATTTTGTCTTCTTTGACTAAGATGTGTTGGACATTCACATGTTGATAGGTGCTTTATAGTGTTCTCATTGCAACCTACGCAATGATGGAAGGTATTAACAGCTCGTTGTCAACATTTAATGCAAAAGAGTTCAAAGAGGCATTTGTAGTAGCAGGGGTACAAGGATGGATGTTAGTGGTGTTCCTTGATATAGCTTAAAATTTGAAACAGCCACCCAAGAAAAATCATTAAGGAACAAAAGATATTTGAATAAACTGGAACAACAAATTGATATATGCCTAAACATTTGATTGCGCCTAACTTGCCAAATGTGTCATTCGACAGCATCATCATTTAAAACATCGATGAATATTGTTCAAGACAAGTAAATGTTTTGGCAGACTACTATAATCTGTGCATAAAAAAAAAACATGTCCACAAAGCAGTACTGTAGGAAGTGAGAAATAGGTTAAAAAAGAGAAACCTTTATAATTGCAATATTATTAGTCTGTGCATTAAAAAAAAAACATTTCCACAAAGCAGTGTAAGAAACGAGAAATAGGTTAAAAAAGAGAAACCTTTATAATTGCAATATTATTAGTTTGTGATTGCCATCCCTCTTAGTGATTTTTTTTTTCACAACATAAAACAACAACATATATTATGTGTTGGTTGATGCCAAAATAGGAAAATAGTGGTGGTTGGCGTAAGTTTACAAATCCTGCAAAGTCGAGCAAAACTCCAAAGGAAATATCATGGATTCAAAGGGAGACAATAGGGTGCATCGACTCTCCCATGTGTTCGTTGGTATTTGATTAAATTCTGTTAATACAGACACTCATTCCATAAGAGAAATGTGGAACAAAGCGAGCAATCAAAAGCATTGTTAATATTCACAATTATAGCCATTTGGCCATCTCTATCCACAATGTCGGCCTGAACAAGTTGTGCTTATGTGGATACTAATGCTTTCATGCTTTATTTCTGCACAGGTTCATCATCAGGTTAATCACCTAAGAGTCTGACTAAATTTGGCTAGAATTTGGATGCAATAACACATTCTTCATCCTCTTACCCATGAGGGGTAAGCTAGTATATAAAGGCATAAAAGGATAGGATAAGTTAAGGATTCAATGGGATAGGTGGAGGGGTGATCCTAGGATGATGGATCTCGAGCTCCAGGTGTCCTGAACCATAAGGATGAGGCTTCCACGAAGCCAAGCTTCGAGAAGCCTCTCGAACTTTCCTTTTTTGTCTTCATAAGTCAAGCACCATGCCTTGTTCAAGGAGAAAAGGAGTTACCAAGTGGGCACCGCACCTTGTGCATGGGAAATAGGCGGTGGCACCGCTTTCTGTAGATGGAAAATAAGCGTTACTGATATGGGTAGTTTCTCCACAGGTAAAGTGTTGTGGCATCCAAAATGATGAAATTGTTCATCCTTGCTCAATTCCAACTTCAACCTTTGAGGACTTCAAGGAAAATACTGATATTTTTTTCCCACAACATGATGTTGATGAGAATTATGTATAACAGAATTTCCCCCAAAGCATGAGGCTAGAGGGAAAGTATAGGCAAATGATTTGTAGGAACAAGTTATCACTTCAAGGAAATAATCCACAGATCATAAATCATCAACAACCAAGGTCATCATGTAGTATATTTACACTTTGATACAAATCCATACGACTCACAACATGGTTGTCGAACAATATAACGCAGATCCATGTGAGACTTAAAAAACCATGGCTACTAGAATACAGTGTAAATCCATGTGAGAGAGACTCAAATTTGGACATAGCTTCTAGATATACATTGTAGATCTATGTCATATGAACGAAAATTTGATCACAAACACAACCATACAAATGTGGATATGCTACGAATCATATAAATACTCCATCGCAACCGAGGGAAAGCAATGAGTGCTTTACTAGATACCCAGGGTCTTCGTCTCGTCTTCAACAAAGTACGATTATATACATGTGACTACATGTCTTGAAGTTGAACATGGTAGAAACCACTTGATTATCGGTCAATAATGAAAAGCGTTAACAAGTGCGAGGGAGATCGCCATTAATGTCAATGATTCCCAAGGTACCCCAATACAATCCTCCAAATGTGAATAGATGGATTGATGTCGAACACTCGGTTGAATCCTCTGATCAAAGTTCAATTATGTAAACCTATTGTCAAAATCAAGAACATATGTCATTGATGCATATAGATCTTCAAGGTACTGTCTTTTTTATATGACTAATTCTTGGAAGATGTGTTGAAGTCGATAGGAGCAGTATCGTCGAAGGAGGGCCATGATGAATCCATCAACGACATGAAACTCGGAACAAAGTTTTGGAATTTGAGTATGAAGTAACCATAGGACTGACTCAAAGGTCACTGACATGAAAGTAGTTTTGACTGCAGAGGGTGACTCTCAACACAACTTTCCTTTGAACATTGGGCGGCATGACCGAAGAATTAGAAGTATTGACTTGATGAGGCAGATACCAGGACATAATGCAATGCAGAACGATGCATTCTTTGAAAAGACTCAAAGGAGTGACATGACTCATGAAAGTGGATTGAATCGGAGACAAGCTGAATACCCAACTGTTTGAATGAAATGTAGACAGATGCCATGTTCAAATGTGACTAAAACTGCCATTATTACAAATGAAATATAGTTCCCTTCCCTTAACTTCCCCGTCATGATTGATGAGTGTCTTTTCATTTTAATGAGCTCAAAGAGGATAACAAACACTCGTTGCAGCTTATCAGAAGATAAGTCCATTCTCATATGTTTATCGAACATGAGAAAGGAGGGGCTCGCTCCCAAAAAATGGTCTCTCAATGTTTAGTTTAATGAGTCCATTGAAAGAAAACTCGACGTCGTTCATGTTTAGAGAGTCTGAACGAAACTGAAGAAGACTCCAAAAGGTCCTTTTTCATAAATTTTAGTATCTGAGGCCCAAAAATATATAAAATAATACCCTGAAGAACTCTTATAGTCAACGACTAGAGTGTACCTTTTTGTAAATAGTCAATCCGAACCAAAAAAGGGGTAAACTACTCTTGAAAAGACGGCATTTCAAGTACTTTTACGAGCATGAAAGAGACAAGTTCACTCGACATCTTTTCACATTTTAAGATTTAGAACAAAGCTTAAATGGGACTCTATCGGGGTTTCTCTTTCGTGAAGAGTTTAACCAACCCGAAAAAGTGATAAAAGTAGGATAAAAACCTTTATACTAACATTTAATGAGCACGACTATGGTTTGAAGAGAACTCGTAATCTTTTTGATGTTTGAATCCAAAACACGAAAAACCGATAAAATAAGCTCAAACCATTTTTCATGTTCTAACCAGAGCACAAAAAAATGTAAAAAGTAAGCTCAACACCGTATTATTGTTTTTAACGAGCTTAAAGATCAGTTGAAAGAATGCTCAGGGTATCTGCTTCATTTTTTAACAAGCTTGCAGTAGAGAAAGGACTATGTTCAATACGTTGTTTCATGGTTTAGCGAGCTTGAAACTAAAAGAAAGTATGCTTAACACGAGTCTTTTCGGCGGTATTTTCCCAACATGATGTCCAGAGTTCGGTACTTTCCCCCAGTAAAACTATCCAGCGGATCAACTACAACACAAAGAGGTTGAATACATGCCCCCAATCTTTGTTTCAACTTCCTACTCTTTTTTTTAACTAAACATAAAAATTGGGTCTACTACTAAGAATAGGTTCACTAGATACCAAGGAAGAAAGAGTACCTAGCGGTAGATGAAATGAAGGTTCAAGTCCTAAAAATGATGGAAGATTCACTTCAAAGGGTTGACCTGTTTCATTTTTACACAATCTTGAAAATGAAAAAAACTATGCTTGAAGGATGGTTTCATTTTTATGCAAGCTCGAAACCCAAAAGTAAACTTTTCTTGAGAAAGCCTATTTCATTTTTTAATGAGCTTTACACGGAATGGGAACTATGCTCATGAATGGTTTCATTTTTACACAAGCTTGAAACCAAAAGGTAAACTATGCTTGGGATTGGTTTCATTTTTACACAAGCTTGAAACCAAAAGGTAAACTATAATTGGGATTGGTTTCATTTTTACACAAGCTTGAAACCAGAAGGTAAACTATGCTTAAGGTTGGTCTTATTTTTTAACGAGCTTGAAATAGAAAATAATTATGCTCAATGCCACTTTTATTTTTCAACGAGATTAAAAATAGAAATAAACTATGCTCAGAGTCACTTGTTTCATTTTTTAACGAGCTTGACACAGAATGGAAACTATGTGCATCATCAATTCTTAGCCAAGATGATATCCAGAAGGTGGTAGGTTTCCCCCATTACATAAAAAGCTAGCATCTTAACTCTAGTATGATGTCTAGAGACTAGAGACATGCCCCCCAAGCTTCCCCATGATGGGAAGAAGCTATCGATTTACAAATGACTGAACTTCGGCTTGATGTCCAGAGTCGAGAGACATGGCCGATGAAAGGGAAGGAACCACAAGAAAATGAGGGACACTCAGGGAAGTATGATGACTATGAATCATACGATGATCGGTTTTAACAAAATAAGGTTGATCGATGGTCACAATCTTCCCATCATGGGGAAAATGCATCACTCGAAAGAGTGAGGACACTACAACTTTCATAGCGTAAACATAATATCATCTGAGTAGATTAAAATCCAAAGGACCTTGGACTACCATAACATCAATGCAGACAGTTTTCCCTCCCAGTGTAATAGGAAAATGAGGAAGTATCTCTAAATATGTAGTAGGTCTTCTATTAAAATCCAATATCTGGTCAGAAGCCGATACAATCTGAGGAGAACCTAAAGCTTGGTAAGCAATTGAGGATAGAATACTAATAGAGGCGCATTCATCAACAATAGTGTGAAGCATGCTTCTAGAAGTAACTTGCACATATATCTAGAAAGGAGTGCTCGAAGGAATACAAGATTCTGTTAGATTAATCCAATTAAAAGAAATAACCTCAATACTTTGAGAGGGTTTTGTTGAAACAGACAGAATTTCCCTTTGCGTAGAACAATCCGAACTGACTACGAAAACTTCAGATGTTTTCATTTCACTCTCAACTACAAGAGAGGGACAAGACGAAGTTTGTGTCAAAGTGACTACTTTAGTCTTAACACTCTCATGTGGAGAAGTGGGATCAAGTGGAGAAGACATAAACTCGACCAGTTTGACTTCACTCTTCAAAGGAAGAATGGGATCAACTACGGATGAAACTAAATTGACCACTTTCCCAACAACTTTTAAGCTTCATCCATGTGAGGAAAAAGGTAAGTAAGGTGCATGTCCTTACACAATAAGCAAGGATTTCTGACTTTTCATTTTCAAATCTTAACCATAGAGTCACTGATTGATGGGGTATCATCAGTATGATGACCTGAGGCTGATGACACAAGGTGTCGGGAGCTACTAGACCACATTTACAAAACTTGGGAAAGACCAACACAAACCTTTAGAAGGTGATCACCCTTACAAAGCCTGCAAGGGAATTTTTGCTTACGAGTAGTTTTGGTAGGTATTCCAACACTCTCACTAGAAAGAGTAGTTGGTTGAGATTTGATTTTTCGTTTGTCTTTATTCTTCTAAATCTTCTTTTTCTTCTTCTTCTTATCCACCTGATTGCTAGTGTCACAACGTTCGACATGCGAAGAAGGAGAAAGGGGAGAAGACACATCTAGCAAAGAAGTTGAATGATCAACATGATGTTGATGCTCTTGTGAATGAGATTTGGGACCCGAGACACACGGTGGGATTGGAATCACTGGGATAGAGAATAACCATATAGGTAATCCTATAGTCAATCCGGGAAGGCTCAAGGTGGCCATGAAAGGAGGACCAACATTTCCAAATGAAGGAAAAACAAAAGGTTCCCCTTGAGAAGAGACCTTTTGGTTGGTAATACCAGAAGGCATAGCCATAGATATATAACAAAGCTATCTCTCTTTCTAAGACTTTTAATTGTACATGAAACAAGTGTTACTCAATCTAAAGCAACAAGCAAACATGTGAAAGGAGTGGATAAAAAGTTAGGATCCTCATGGGACTGTCAAACCATCACAACTCGCTATATATTGTAGGGTCCAATAGTAGAGCTTAACAAGGAGGATTTGGACCGTACCCTTGCCTGAATACCCAAAAACCTGGATAGTGCACAACCGTTCAAAAGGGTATTTATATATATTGTTGAGTACGTGAAGTACCATTCGTTATACCTTAAGGGTACGTGAAAGGTTGTTCGATATACCAGCAAGTACATGGAAGAACCACACTATCCTTGGGATGCAGTGCAGGAAATGAACAACAAATTCTATGTTTAAAGATGCCGGAACACGTCTCTAACGTAAGACATAAGTTGTTAAATATTTTAAACTTAAACTAGCACTTAATTTTATCTTATACGGTTAAGTGAATGCATCGAAAGTTGGACCTAAATCAAAACCATGCAAGTATGAGTATGCAAGTCTTTTCCATTCAATGAAAACTATATATGGAAAGAAGAGAGATATTTTATTTTCCTGAAACAAATATTAAAAGATAAACACAATCTTTTAATCACCCACACAATTTAACACTCAAATTCCAAAGAACTCAAACCAAAACCAAAGCATGCACACGAAAATGAAATGCAAATTTTCCAATTCATATGGATACTATTTATAGAAAGAGCAAGAGGTTTCAAGCAAAGCAACAAATGTAAAATCCAATGCAATAAACATAAACTCTTATTTGAATGCAAAAGATCATATAATTCAAAGAGACAGCATAATATACGATTCATGCCCCCCCCCCCGGCCATGAGAGGGATTTTTTGTTCAAAAATACACTTCATTTTCTTAAAAACATAAGCCAAAAAACACTCCAAAAAGAGGAAGAAACATATTTGGAGATCAAAATTCGCTCTAAGTCACAGACTATATTTCCATAACTGAAAAATGCATTCAACAATCAAATTTCAAACTAGAGTATAAAGCAGTTACCTAGTACCGCGCTTTGACAACTCCATACATAGCGTTATAGGTTGAGCACTGCGCTTTGTCAATAGCTACAGAACATTATAGGCTGAGCACCGCACTTTGTCAAAAGCTACAGAGCAGTGGCACCACTCTCTGTATGCTGGAAAGATGCAGTGGCACCGCTATTTTGCTGAAGGAAAGGTGTGGTGGCCCCTCCTTTTACACTACCCAGGTGCGGTGGCCAAAAAAGACTTTGAAATCACACAGAGTCAAAAAATAAAAGTGTTAGAGCTCAGGCACTAGATCCAAATAACATATGAAAGCAAGAATCTGAAGCATTAGAGGTAGATGAAGGAAGATCTAACAATTTCAAATCAAATCTAACTAATTCACAAGCAAATCAGATCTATGAACTGAAATTGAAAATTGAAGACGATTTTGAAACAAAAATAAGAATCTTATATATCTCCCCAATGGAGTCTCCACTTTTGTTAAAAGAAATTATCAGCCAGTGCTGACAAAGGTTGTTTCCCTAGCATGAAACACTCAACACTAGAACAAAACAACTACAAGATATAGAAACTTTCCCTAGGATTAGATAAACCTCTTGAATTAGCTACTCTTCTTACCTTCCATAGGTTGCAAAGGTTTGATCCCTGAAGTGTTTTATCTATGTGGATAACCTTTAAGAGACACAACAAAACACAAACCAATATAAGAGTAACAAGATAGCTTAAAATCCTATGTAAAAGACCAAGGAATTAAACAACAAACACAACATGATAATCAGACATACAAATTAATGTGGGAAAGAAACTATATTTGTATTGAAAGAACAAAGAGGGAGAGATTACAACCGATGCCTTGGTGTTGAGAACTCTTCTCAAAGGATCCTTGCCTCAAAGCCTTAAGCTTTCCTACTAATCACCTAAGAGTCTGACTGAATTTGGCCAGAATCTGGATGTAATAACACATTCTTTCTCCTCTTACCCATGAGGGGTAAGCTAGTATATAAAGGCATAAGAGGATAGGATAAGTTGAGGATTCCATGGGATAAGTGGAGGGGTGATCCTAGGATGATAGATCTCGAGCTCCAAGTGTCCTGAACCATAGGGATGAGGATTCCATGAAGGCAAGCTTTGAGAATCCTCTCAAACTTTCCTTTTTTTCCTTCATAAGTTGAGCATTACACCTTGCTCAAGGGGAAAAGGCATTACCAAGTGGGGACCGCACCTTGTGCATGGGAAATAGGCGATGGCACTGCTTTTCGTAGATGGCAAATAAGCGTTAATGATATAGGTACCGCAGTTTGTACACATGTTAAGTATTGTGGCAGCCAAAACTATGAAATTATTCATCTTTACTCATTTCCAACTTCAACCTTTGAGGATTTCAATTCAAATACTAACATTTTTGTCCCACAACATGATGTTGACAAGAAATAGGTATAACAATGAGAGATGATTGTAAGAATCTTTTTTTTTTTTTGCATGGCCAAAGTCTATCTTACTTTTTTATTTAATTGTAACTAAAAAAGAGACCTTGGTTTAATAGTGACCAACAAAGTATTGTTGTGATCTAAGTAAAGTTTGGCTTAATGGTGCCTTAAAAATATTTTTGATATTTCTGATGACTAAATCTTGCATTGATCTCTTGGTTTTATTTTGATCTACTAGATGCTTGTAAAGGTTTTAGACACAATTAAATAACAGTTCAAATGATCTTCAAACATGCATATGTTCTATATTACTTCATGATGCATGTTCATGTTCATGATGAAAGGCATTTCGTAAAGGTTTTAGACACAATTAAATCACAGTTCAAATGATCTTCAAACATAAATATGTTTTGTATTACTTCATGATGCATGTTCATGTTCATGATGAAAGGTTACTAAGTATATGTTCTCCTCCAGTCAGCCTCTTTAACCCGATTACATTGTCAAATGCTAAAATATATAGAAACATACATCAACAAACTATATCAAATGTCTAGGATCTAATCCTATCCGAAACAAACTAAATTTCTGATTTGCTACAAATAATCTGGAATTTACATTGTCAAATGCTAAAATCTATAGAAGCATACATCAACAAACTATATCAAATGTGTAGGAACTAATCCTATCCGAAACAAACTAAATTTCTGATTCACTGCAAATAATTTGGAAATGCTGGTTTCGATTTCCAAAATTATGCGTGTAATTACTCTGCCATCTGATTATTCTCATCCATCCTCCAGTTGTTGTTTATTGACTTCCTCGATGCCTTGAAATGTTAAAACTGGTCGTCTGAATATTGATAATTTATATGCCTGAAAATGTGGAGAGGATTTGGAAACTACCAGTCTTTTTCCTTCTTATTTGGAACTGGAAATGATTTGGAGCTCACTTTTGGAACTAAATCCTTGATACCCTCTGCCTTGAATTCTTCAAATACTCTGAAAATGCCACTTGTTCACTAAATATCTTCAAAACTGGAACAATCCTATGTCTACTGATTTTAGGAAAATGTGGATTGAATGGTAGTTGCTTCCTTGAAGCCGCTAGATAGATCCCTTTAAATATAGAATTGAATTCCTACTCATCATGGAGGTTAACTTTGAAACTTATCTCCAAATTATTCTTAAGAAAAGCAATATTAATAGTTAACCACTCCGACTTTGCTTTGGAAGGAATCACAAGTTCGACGAGTCACTTGTCAAGAACATTCATGAAATCTCATTTTCTATCTGAACATGTTGAGTCCATGAATGTATGTTTCATTATTTATTACAGAGAGAAAAAGCATATACCCTATTAAGTGGTATTTATGAATTTTTCCATCTGAATCTTCCATACATCAATCAAAGAAATGCAATCAGGTAGACAAGAGAAATCTTGACTAATCCACAGAGTTGTAAAACATCTCAAAGATAGTTCAGCACCATGTCAACAACTATTCTGAGTGCCAATGAATTGAAGCTCCTTTGACGTTATGGTCCTCTCATTAGTTCTGCAAACGTATGCTCCATTATATGAGACAACCTGATTTGAACAATAAATCTAACAATAGCAGCAAATGGCTCTATTGTACTGGCCCTCCAAGCACCAACTTGATAGCAAATACGTTGAATTTTACTTTAGAATACTCTCATATTTACGTAACATCATCAGTCTTGATTATCACTTTCTTAAAACATCGAATCGGTTGTGATGATTATGACATGCATGCAAAAACAACTCCACTAAGAAAGACAAACAGAAACCGGTACAACCATATCAGGTTGCAATGAGTTAACCCGTATCCTAACCATATCTTAACTAGGAGGAAGATGTTTCATCTTGAATAATAATGTATAAATATAATAATTGAATGGATGATTGATTAAAATGGATATGACCACCTTAAATATGGCTTGGCCATCAAATATTGAAAAGACACTTATTTTTATAAATTATATTTAATATTATTAATTATACTAATGGTTGCCTATTTATTTACTATTTTATTGTTGTAACATTGCATTCCCCTAAGGAAATATTTGTCCTCAAAGCTTAGATTATTGTTGTCCTCTTTTCATTCTAGTTTTTGTGTTGAAACAACATCATTACTTCATTTATGTCTTTTGTTTTAGAACTTGTATTAGGTATGTGCTTGGTCTTTACGCAATAGTTTGTCAATTTTCCTTCACTTGTAACTTAAATTTGCTCTCCATTCCATTTATTATTGTTGTCTCATTTTCCATGTGCATGAATACAATGAATATTTTTGTGACTGACCATATCCAACTTTGTTTTAGAAATCACTTGTCCCACGATACTTAAGATGTCATTGTGTAATGTTTCCCTTTTAGTATCCATACGAGTTAACTCGAGAAGTGATGTCTCCCGAGGCTTCTCACACTCGAAATCGCTAGGTAGTGTTACATTTAGGTTTCTTCGGGGCGATTGAACAGTTAAGGTAGATGATGAATACAAAATATCTGATTCCTTTGATTTGATATCTTTTGCATATTGTAGGATCCATCTTTTGTCATTGTATTGGTTGTCATTATTATTATCAACAACACTGGCTTTGACTCTTATTACAATCTTGGTCGAGCCCATTTTTATTTTAATCAATTATATTATTGTTATTTTGGTCATCTCTAAGATATTTTATCTCCTTGTCTTGTTTATTATCTTTATCGACTTTGTTGCTCTTATTTTTGTTGACATACTCGTCCAACATATCTGAGTTGTTGATATGGTTTGTACTATACCTTAATTTTCCAATACTTCCATTATTGTATTTTAGTTTTGTGTCATGATGCTCGGGTTTTGTGCCATTGTACTTACATTTTGTGTCATCGCGGTCATCTTGTCATCTAACTCTTTGTGTTTCCCGATCACGGCATCCAATTTGTTGTCTAGTCTTCTTTCTAACACTAGAACAACTTCATTTTTTATTTCTCTCTTCAGTGTTGCATTATTATTTTTCATTTCTTCTCTGAATTTTTCTTGGTTGGTGACGAGGGCTTTGACGTCCTTCTCTAATTTTAAAATTTTGTCTTTTAGATATGCCATAGTCTTGGTCCCGAGGTGCGGTGGTGAATATTTAGACGTTTATTTTAACTTATGGAGAGTTAAATACACTTAAAGTCTTTGGTAGACTTGATGAACTAATAATAATTTATAATAATAATAATTATTAGGATTATTGAATAGGATTCAAAATAAAAATAATAAATATAAATTATATTTAAATATTTTATTCTTAATTTCCTTTTGAAATTTTTGAAATGTAATAAAAAATAAATATTAATATAATAGATATTGTATAATATTTAAATTTATTTTATTAAGCGTTTAGGGTTAAAGAGTGGCAATGTACAGGCAAGGAGAGCATTATGTGGATGGCACTCCAAGGAAAGGGAGGGCTATGCGAGTGTTTAGGGGATGTGATGAGGGAGACAAACGATGGAGTGAGCGATGGAGCTGTGGGAGTGGAGAGAGTGCAGGATGTGTTGTGTGCAGATGGATTAGAGGGAAGCAATGTGGAGGAGAGCAGCATGGAGGAGGATTATGAGGAGTGCAAGGTGTGTGGGAGATGCGTGGCAGATGGTGGAGGCATGTGGGTGTTGCAGTTGCGTAGGGGTTGCGAGAGACTTGATGGAAGGTTTTGGAGGATGTGTGAGGGCTAGTGAGCGTTGGAGTTGTGCGGATGGAGGACGAGCCAAGGTGGAATAAGAGGGAGCACAGGGAGTGGGTGTAGGCGTGAAGTGATGGAGATGGGTGTGTAGAATATTTCGTAGAGGGAAGGTGCATCGAATTGTGGGAAAGTGAGGGAGAAAGTGATGGACTGGAGAGACGCGGAGGATAGGGGGCATGGTGGTTGCGATGGGCGAGAGGAGGATGGAGAGATGAGGGAGCGTAGGTTTGGTTGTTGTCAATGGAATAGAGGAGTCGATGGGAGAAAGTGGACGAGCGTGGAAGGGAACAGTGGAGGCTGGAGCATGCAGGCAGGCATAAGGGTGTGCAGCGAGGGGATATGGGAGTGTGGAGAAGGGGGGAAATAAATAAGCGCGGGAGGGTTTTGAATGAAGTAGAAGTGTGTATTTGGAGAGGGAGTGAGCACAAAAGGAGTGTGAGGAGGAGGGCGATCAATGAAGGATGGAGCAGGGATGGCGAGCAGTGTAGTTGCAGCAGCAGGGGAGAATGAGTGTTGGTGGGGAGTGTGTGGGGGTGGAGTAGGTAGGTTGTAAGAGTGGGAGGAGGGAGAGAAGGAAGGAGTGCAATGCGATAGTGAATGGGTGAGTAGATTGTATGAGTTTGATTGAGGCAAGGTGTGAATGGGTGAGCCTAAACCAAGCTCAAAGGTGGGAGAAAAGGTGGGAGAAGCCGAATCCGATCTCATGGGAGGAGCGATCGCTCTAAGACTAAATGGTACAATCGTATCCAGTTGTAATCAGTTAGCCCGTATCCCGGTTAAGGAGTAAGATGTTCCATCTTCAGAATAGTAATATATAAATATAAAAATTGAATGTATGATTGATTACAATGGATATGGTCGCCTTAAATATGGCTTAGCCATCAAATGAAGAGACACTTCTCTTCATAAACAATATTTAATATTATTAATTACTATTACTAATGGTTACCTATTTATTTACTATTTTATTGTTTTAACTGAAACTACACCATTAGTGTGTTCATATTTCCCACAAGGAGGAAAAAAAAAACATTGTGGCAACTAGAGATCCACCAAATATCGTCAAAAGTGACAATGCATAAAGAACACGTTCAAAAGATTCAAAAGAGAAGAACGTCAATTTTTGGTAGATGTCATTGGACTGTCATTAAAATTTTCATTTATGAGAAAAGCCAATATTTTACATTTTTCCAATACCATATAAAATCATTTATGAGAAAATGATTTCAAAACAACAATATATTTTCTTTTAATATATTGGGCATAAGGCAAAAGTAAGGTGAGGTTTACCTTTTCAATACATAAGTGGAGGACTTGAATTCTTGGTCGTTTACCAACACCTTTGAATCACAATGAGGGTTTTACTACGGAAACTTACACTTGTTTGTTGTCCTCACTAATTTTCACATTTTGCTATTAAATCATAAAAATCTTTGATTGGTGAGGGGAAATTATGCAAATTTTGCACAATCTTTGATTGGTGAGGGGAAATTATGCAAATTTTGCACAAATTTGATAGATGTTTGCAAAATTTTACAAGTTTTTTTTAATATTAAGAGTGGGTCCATATATGTTAAAAAGTTTCTTTCAAAAGTTTTATCGTTTTACTCATGTATATCTTAATTATGGGAGAAGTTGGCAATATGATTTGTCTAGGGTTATGGGAGGCAATGAGTAACACTGTATGGCATAAGTGAGAAGTATAAAAGAGCTAATATATGAATGGAAAAACAAGGCATGACATTAAAATAGATATTTATTTAATTTTATATTTTTCTTCTATATATGGAGAGCTATTAAAGCCAATACTTAATGGATCCATATTCTATATGTGCGTGATAGTCTACAATAACCATCAAGGAAACTAGAAACTAGTAAATAAAATCATTACATGAATAGAAGAACAAAGTATGAAATGAGAATAATGCAATACATTTTATATTGTGGATTGAATCTAAGATTTTTACCTGCCAACAACTTGTATTTGAGTGGGAGTTTGTACTCTCTATATACAAGTGTGTATTTTTATGTTTGTTTTCCTATTAGATCGTAGGTCTCAATAAAAAAATTTCCTTGATCCTACATTTTCTCAATATTAATTTCATGTAGTCATTGGGATTGTATAAGTATATGTTTAGTTCTTGAATTTGCACGGAGGTCAATAATGAAGTTACCAACAATTACAAAATGGTAATTTGTGTGCATTGATTTATCTTTGGTTGTTACAGCTATCTCAATTATATATAAAACACCTAGAAATGGAGAAGCATATATGTTGATGATGTAAAATCTCGCATACACATATATATGTGTTAAAAACATTTTGATCATGCAATCACAAATTTTGTTGTGTTCCAAAAATTGATATGTTCCTTTTGTTGACTAAATTGTCATTGATGCCAACAGTTGTGTCTTGGTGCCCCTTGAGGAGCCCCTAAGGGTTAGAATTTTTCTAATGCCAAAGGATACCTTTTGACCTTGTCCAATCCCAAGTTTGAAGCCCTTAGAGCCTTTGGAGCAATGGAAAAATCCCTATACAGCATTTATTATGTTTAAGTTTCCCTAAGTTGTTTATATGGTTCTCCGACTCCACAACCTATGTCCTAGTACCCTAGAAAGTGTCCTTGATGGGTTGAATAAGTTGCAATAGGAAAAATGACCCATTATGTGGTCATTTGTGTTTTAACGAGATCATGGTATCTTAGGAGAAGTCTAGGAACCCCCACACTTGATGGTTTAATGGTCCTTATACCCTTGAACGAATGGAAAAAGTAATGTGGGTCATTTGTGTGTTGATGCCCTTGAGATGGTTAAAAAGGTTAACAAAGTCATTGAACCCACACTTTGATGGTCATGGTGATGGGGTTCTTAGTGGTTAGTAAATCACACCCTCATATGTGGTAACTTTGATGACTTAACATCAAACCCTAAACTCTTAACAAGTAACAAGATCACTAACAAAAGAAATAAAATATTAATAAATGACTCACCTGTGAAAGGTTAAGGTCAGCCTCATTAAGTTGAAGTATTAAAACAAAAATAAAATTAAGAAAATATTTATTTTACCTCCCCTTGTTAAGGTCAGCCCCATTAAGTGATTGAGTTATTAAAAACAATTTTAAAATTAATAAAAACCTTCCCTTAAAGTCGTCCCTCGTTTCTCTCTCAATGCTAAGTTAGTGTATTAATACACAAATGGATTACCTCAACTTTATCACCAACGGAGATCACAACTTGTAGAGTTACTGAGGCAGAATACACCTAGTTTTTTTCACAAAGATACCTTTTCAGGGTTAAAGCAAGTCGATTTTGAACAGTCTGATTTTTTTCTTGGATACTCAATAGTTGTTTGGTTGGTGTTCATTGTTGGATTATCACATACCCTTGTTGATAAAGGAACCAATCTTTCACATCTTTGAAATTCCTCATACAAGCCTGAATTTTTGAAGTCTCCTCAGTCCCGAATTTGAGGTCATATACAGTAAAGACAATCCCGAATTGACTCTTTCTCAACATGTAAACAATTCCTAGTTTTGACATCATCCATAGTCTAAATTTGCATAACAGTCTGAGTTTTAGGGTGCTTGATAGATTTTTGGTTGATGGTTATTTCTGCATAGAACCGAGCTCTTTATAGCTGATATCTTTTGGGTTTTTCTCATCATCTAAACAGTGACGCAACTATGTGGAAGCTCAAGGAGTGGATATATGGAAAAGTATCAAAAATGGGTACAAGGTACCAAAGACTGTACCAACAAATCCAGATGAGTTAATTCAATACAATAACAACTCAAAAGATAGAAACCACATTCTGGGTGCTATATATGAATTCGTCTTTTCCAAAGTGTTGACATGCTTCTGTTGGAAGGAGGATTTGGGATAAGGTAGTTGCGTAGGATCGCGGATGCTGCGCAAGGTCAAAGATATCGCATAAGATGGATAATGGTGTGCAAGTCGGAGTTATATTATTTTATGTATTTTTTGTCATCTTTTGTAGTTTTGGACCACATTGTGTGGATATTGGTCAATATTTTGTAAAATCAGTTAAGAAGTAGTTGGGCAGTTGTATAAGTGGATCATGAATGTAAAGGCGCAAGCCTATAAGTAGATGTAGAATTGCAAGTGTTAAAGAGAACTTTGGGAGCTACGTTTTTGCATGTTATGTAAGATCTGCGCATGAATTGAGATCTGTTGATCTGTGTACTGAAGAACTATTTTGGAGAATCTGTGGTTTTGTGCAGAAGTTAATATGACATGACGGAAGTTGAGAAGAATCAGTGTTTCTTTTTTTGTTTTCCTGTTTTTAAGAATGCAATGTGTATCTGCGACATGGAACTATAGATGATGCGATGTTTCCCTTCTTTAAATGATGTTATTATGTTAGATCTATTTGCGCATCAATTTTTATTGCAGTTCTTGTATGATAATGTGATATGTTGAATGATGATGTGGTTTCGTTAAAGCATAAGTTGAATGAATAGATATGTTAACACTACGCTAAGTTGATAAGTAGATGCACATGGTCCTCTCTCATTCTGTGGAAACTTGGTTTTGTCAGCTCTCCCTCGAACATCTTGGGTGAGACTTCATCCGTGTTTCAGGTGTTGTTAGACGGGGTAAAACATGTCTGGGTCGGTGCTCAGGGAGATCGTGGTGGTTTGGGTGTCGACAGAGAGGGAACCCATGTTGACTGTTTTTGTGTCGACAGGGGTTTACTCATTTTCGACACCCTTCGACATAATCTCCCTAAACACCGGCCCGGACAGGTTTTACCCTATCCAGCAACACCTGTGAAGCAGATGCAGTTTCACCCGAGATGTTTGGTGAGGGCTGCAATAACCAAGTTTCTACAGTAAGTAAGAGGATTTGCGCAATTAGTCTCTCTCTGTCAGAATGCAACTCACAGATCCAGGAGGGGTCAACCTATCATCTATCTGAACTGTCTACCATTATTCGCACCAAGATCCAGTATTGCAAATTTTCATTATTCAGATCACCTTAACAAATAGGTTGACATGTAAGAACCCATTAACTTCACAAATACTTTGCATCATCAGATATGAGAAACAACATAGATATATTGCAATATTCAAACGAAAATATCATCAGATATAGATCGCATCAGTCAAACGAAAAGAACATCGCATCATTCAGACAAAAAGCACATTGCATCATTCCATATTAAGACAGAGTTTCCATCAATTCTCCTTTCTTATTAATTTCAAAGGTCGAAATACATCCCAACATACATCCATTGGTCGAAATCCTCAAACCAAAACTGCAGCTTACAAAACAGTTCACAAAGGACAGAGATACTAATGCTCATGCTCTTCTCAATCGATCTAAAGATAAAAGATAAAAATATATATATCACTACATTCCTAACTTTCTTTATAGGCTTGAGTCTTTACAAAAAGGTCCACATAAGTCTAATATCTAAGTAACTTAGACCAAAATCTTAACTACTTGCGACCGAGCTGACCATGCTTGTCGGTAACTTCTCCTTGCACAATTTTTCATGACACATGTCGACATCTCCTTAGTCGCACCTTGCGCTCTTGATTCACCTTCCAATAGGTCCCCAACACAGACTTGTGGCTCATCCCCAATCCATGTCAATTGAAAATCGATTGTTGATTCAACTTAGCCTTGAAGTCGTCATGCTCTGTGTGTGTCTACTCGAACTCTGCTTTAACCTTTGCACTCAGGATAGCGCATTCCTTGAGCTCATGCTCGGCTGGATGTTCTTCTGACACTTGCGTCACTTTGGTTCAAGCCTCCTATTTAGTCACAAGTCCTGCCATCACCTTTAGGGCCAATTGTTGTGCGTCTTCCTGGAACTGATCAAGTTGCATTGTCTGTCGTTGATGGCGATCTCTCGCCTTGGTGAGTTTCTATTGTAGTGCCTTTAGTTATGCTTCCTTCGTTACCTGCACTATTCGGGCCATCGTTCTTATCGATCCCCGCATTTCTTATAGTTGTGCTTCTTACTCATTGATTTGCACACCTAATTGTTGCAACTGGTCATCCTAAATGATGCGCATCCAAAATTACGTCGTCGCTTCCGTAATGGAATTGGCTTCCTTCTCCGGCTCCTCTAGTTGTGTTGTTGTCTCTTCTACTTTTCTCCGGTGCTCTTCTAGCTTCTCTGGTGGCATGGTTGGAATCGTTCATGCTTTCAACTCTTCATTGTCCTTCTTGAGATCAGTGACTATCTTCCCCAGTCATAGTAATTTCACTTCCGCAAACATTTCTGGTGTAATATCTAGAATGTCCCCATAGAAGACGGAGATGGCCTTCTCCAGTCATTGTCGATCATCATATGTTTTTGTCATTTCACCAACGATTTCTTCCTGCACTGCCTTCATCTACGCCACCTCAACTTTAACCTGCATAATCTGCTCATGTGATTTGACGGGTTGGTCGTGTACAATATCCTCTCGGTCTATTATTTCTTGGCTTGTTGCATGTTGTAATAGTGCTAACGTCTGCATTGGAAGCTCATTGATGTTGAGACTAATCGCATCAAATTTTCGCATGGTTGCATTGACATTTTCATTGCCTATTGTGAGTTATTGGGGTGGAATCTACACAAGCCGCACCCTTTTGTCAGTACTTATCTCTGTTGCCATTTTTCGCACATCAGTTTGTGGCACTTTCTCCATAATTTCATTTTTCAATGATTGCAGCAGTCCCTTAACTTCGTGAAAGAACTCCGTCGAGTGTTGCTTTACCTTTGCTTGGTTTTGATTGGTCGTTGTAGTGATAGCAACCAGTATCTAACGTACTTGATCCTCCTCCATATTTGATGTTATGCTTTCTTCCCCTTGCTCAAATCTTCTCTCCGCCCTTCCTTCTTCCAGTTTCCTCGCCATCTCTGAATCTATTGGAGTGGTCGATGACTCTGCTTGCTACTCTTCTTCAGAACCTTGTGCTTGTTATTTCTCTTGCTTGGGTGGGATAATGGGTGGTAAGTCGGCCTCGGTATCCGACAGCTCATCAAAACTGACAGGAACCTTCCGTTCGACCGGCCAATCATCAATGATGGCATCTAATTCCTTGTTTCTTAATTTATAGGTTGTTGTGAGCCACCGATAGTCCATGTCACGCCTTGCTTGAATATGTATTATGTGCGGCCCGATTGCAAGTCGTGCCACTTATCAGTATTTCATCGTGGCTTCCTCAATGAGACGCGAAACCTGCCCTGCTGCATCTCGAAGCCCATCATAGTATAAGTAAAACTGGATATTGCAATGAACTTATCACACCTTGACATTAAGCACCCAAAGGTTATGTTACCTCACTCCTTTGCATGTTATAACTACCTCCACATCCATCCCTTGGTATAACTTGGGTTCCATCCAACCCACAAGTGAAATAAATATCAACATCCACAAATAAGTGAACAGCCGCTTTCCCTCCTACGCCATCATGGCATCTTTCATCGGTTGGTTCAGCAAGAACAATGACCAGTTCATTTGAACCCATTTTGTGAACTGCTTTGCGCAGGAAATCACTTCTGATGTACATTGATTGGGTATGTTCTTTCGCACCAGATTCATAGCCAGTGTTTTTGCTATGACTCGAACGGCCTTGTCATTGATGGTATTGATGACATACGCCCTCTTGTCCCTGATGACATCGTACTTCTTCTTGAGCTTCGTCACCAATATTTTTTCATTATCCTTGCCATGAAAATACTGCAATGGACCGGCTCATGCCATCAGCAGTTCGATGATTTGGGAGATGATGTAAACCGTAATAGAGACTTTGGTGTCCAACCAAAGGTATCCACCATGGAATCATGATAATAGATGCTTCACACATGCATTTAGCTATTACGAGTGGCCAAAATGTGTCATATGGGTAATTTCCAACAGTACCAACCGTTGGAAACCCTTGGCCCATTGCGTCGACACCCTTGTGACCGGACCTTCGTCTTCTTGTTGTTGCTTCTCGAATGGTTCTATAGTGCATTCTGAATATTCCAGAATGTCATGGTCGTTGTAAGACAACTTTTGCAAGTTTGGGACGATGTTCATGGTGACATGCACACTCTTCGGCGTTTCCGATAGCTTAATGATGTACTGTTTATTCTTTGAGAGCCAAACCGGTGGTGTGTTTTCCTATTGGGGTTGTACATACCCAGGAATGTCATTGACCGTTGTTGACGAATCTTATTCTCCTGTTGTTGACGGTCCAGCCTCTACTTCTTCTTTTTTCGCCCTTGTTGCGCTTGGAGTCGATTTAATCCTTCTCTGTGGGGATTTGGGGCGATTTGCACCCCTCTTATTCCTTACTACCTGCGACATTTTCTCTTGAAGGTCTGGCCTCTCTTCTACGATCAACGTACTCGGTGGCAGAGATTCATGTGTACTACCAATCAAAATTATATGGGCCATCGCTACAATTCTATCGCTCTCTCACCTTTGCACTGCTCACTTACACTTATATTTGTGCTCACCTACTCTCTCAATCTTTACAATGGTTCAAAACAACCCCCCCCCCTATCGAGATTATTATAACCTTGAGAGTGCTTGTGAAAATGATTTTTAATATCATCGCCAAATACTCCAACGATCAACCAAATCTGTTGTCGATTCTGCAAATCCAACGGTCTAATTCCTCATAAATGTGTGTCTCGTCCACTTGTGACGTCGCACATCGGGTTTAACTGCTTCATTTATTTCCTGATTTGACTGTATCTCCCTTCGTCGGATGTCTCCAAGATTCGTTCCTGTTGCGACTAGCGCTTCATCTCCCTTCGTCAGATGTCTCCAAGATTCGTTCCTGTTGCGACTAGCGCTTCATCTCCCTTCTATCAAATCTTTCTCCGGTGATTTCCTTACTCCCTAACCTATCTTGTGCATTATCATCTTTTTCTTTTTTTTTCAACTGCATGGATTTTCAGACATGGCGTCGCACTTGGATATCCCTATAGGGATTTAGCCAAATTCCATTCACGACCTTTGGTAGTAATTTTCCATCTAGTTGCTATAACTGCACCATACCTCCGTCGGTGATAAAATGAATCACATAAGGACCTAACCAATCCATTTGGAGCTTACCTGGGTACTTGGTCAAATTTTGTCATAGAAGAGAACCATATCTCATTGTTGGAAGTACTTTTGATATGTTGATCATTCCATTCCTTCGGGCTATCCTTTTCAATTTGCGGATGAAATACGGCGATGAACCGATCTTCCTCAAGTTGTACCAACTGTGTCAAGCATTCTTCATGTGCTCCTTCATCACTCATGCATGTCGTTGTTGCAATGCATAGGATGGGAACAATGTACTCCATTGGCATCACCGCTTTTTGGCCATATATGAGCTTGAATGTTGTTTTCCTCGTCAATCGCATGCATAAGCTCATAATATCATAGGAATTTTTAAATCCCAGTCATCTCGGTTCGTGTTACATACCTTTGTTAGCGCATGCTCCAATACTTTATTGAATGCCTTGACCGCACCATTTTCTCGCGGGTGATAAGGGGTACTCTTCTTATGTTGTATCTTAAATTCCTCCATCAATACGTGAATCATCTGATTGAAAAAGTGACTCCCTTCGTCGCTCATCAATTCTTTGGACAATTGAACTGAGTAACGATATTCTCAAATAGGAAACTGGTTGTTGTCACAATGGTACAATCTGTTATTGGTGTTGCTTCCGCCCATCTAGTCAAGTAGTCTGTCGCGGTGATAATGTATCATACACCCATCCTTTTTCCTGGCAGATTGATGGGTCCTACGAAATCCATTGCCCACTTATCAAATGGCTGCAGCATCACTCGAGGTATTGATGGCATCTCATCCCGTCACGATGGCTTCCCCATTCTTTGACAGACGTCGCAAATTTTCACAAAGTCCACAGCATCATTGTGCATGGTTGGCCACCATAGGCCAACTCGAAGTATCTTCCTAGCAGTTGCGCGACATCCATAATGTCCTCCCACAACTCCCTCATGTGCTTCCGCCAATATTCTTTATTGTTCATGTGGTAGAACATACCAATGTAGAATTTCATCTGGCCCCATTTTGTAGAGTTTTCTGACGATTAGCTAAAAATCTGCAGCCTAGACAACTAGTTGCTTCTTCTGACCAGTGGTGAAGTCCTCCGGTGTTTTCCCTGTCGATAAGAATTGAATAATTTTTTCATAATGGTAATTTACCATTTTTATCTTAAACAATTATGCATCAGGTAAGCCATCCTCGATGTTGCTTAGTTCTTCTCATGTCTCAATTCTTGAGAAATGATCGGGTTCAGCATTCAATCGTCATGGATTAACAATGATCTTGAAATCAAATTCTTGGAAAAGTAGTAACCATCTGCAGATCTCCCCCCCAACACAGGCTTGTTGACCAGGTATTACAATGTTGAATGATCGGTAAACCTATTGAAGTGTCCTCCCAACATATAGTGGCAGAATTTATGTAGTGCATATACCATCGCCAATCCCTCTCTCTTTGTTGTTGTGTAGTTCCTCTCCAGGTTGCAAAGGAGATTGGGTCGTCGATCGCTCCTTCGCCTGGTTGCGCCAAAATTACTCCTAATGCAACAAACAATGCATCGATATGGACGTGAAATTCCTTCGTCCAATCCAAAAAGACCAATATCGGAGTTGTGACTATCTTCTTTTTGAAAGTGTTGATACTTCCTTGATACGCATGGCTCCATTTGAATTTTGCATCCTTATTCAATAGTTTCTCCATCGGTATTGTGATTGTTGTGTATCCCCTTATGAACTTTCGATAATACCCTGTATGGCCCAACGTTGCTCTGAGTTGTTTCACCATCATTGGTGGAGGGATATTAACAATTATCGCAATCTTAGCAGGATCAACCAACATACCTTCCTTGCAAACGATGTGTCCTAACAAAAGACAAATGGCACACAAAATATACACTTGCGCAGATTTAGCGAGATCTGATGTTGCCGACATCTTTCCAACACCAGTCACAGGTTTGCGATGTGGTATTTTACCAACCCATAAACAGTCCAATCATCCATATACACTGCCAAAATTTTCTGAATGAAAACTTTAAACGCAACGACTACTATCCTTGAGAAGATCACAGGTGCGTTCTTGAGGCCAAACAGCATCATTGTGTACTGGAAACATCCCCATTTTGATTCTTCCACAGGTTCGATGATGCCAAAATCTAGCATCTTGTCGAGCACATCCTTCACTCGCTCCTTATATCATGGATTCAACCGATAAGGATGTTGCTTTACTGGCTTCGCATCTGGTTTTAGAGAGATTTTCATTTCTCCCAAGTCCCGTAAAATCCCTTTCATCTTAGAAAATTTAGTCGGGAATAAATCCTAGAACTCATGCAACAGATCAGTGATCTTCGCCATAGTGGCTTTGTCCCAATAATCTCCTACATTGGCGAACTTTGGATCCTCTGTCATCCCAATATTGACCATATGTATCCTAAGAGGTTGTTGGATTTTGTCAGTTGGCATATTCGGTGCTGCAATATATCGACTTCCTTCAGATTCTATGATATTAATATTACTTGGATCATCCCCGTCGGCAAGTTCTCTTGTCACATTGTAACATTCCATCATCAATTGCATTACTAGGGTCTCATGTGATTCTGCGAGAAATTCCACTAGAACTATTTCTACAACGACATTTAGAATGTGATGAAGTGCGCTATGTTTTACTGAATCTGCATTCGCAAAACTGAAAGTGTGACTGAAACAGACGGTCAAGTATTCCCATGTTGCAATCTCCCTTCATAGTTCTGCTGATACGTACCATTTTCGCGGCATTTCATCTAGCACATGGACAAAAGCATGTACCCATTCGTCCTTCGGTCTTGACACCCATGCAGTCTGACATGCGACTAGATGATCATTGGGGTCATTCCTTCCATCATACTTCCCTCCCTGGTAGTGCTATGTTGACCCAAATCGAACTTCCATCAATTTGGAACATATGGGCCACCCATCAATCAAGTTCTTATGCGTCGCCCACCATCTTGTCGGTGTGGCCTTCAGTGCTTCCTCCAGTGCCAACAGTCGCTGAGGTTCGGATACTTTGTCTTCAAACTCGTCGATAAACTCAGTCAAGTTGGGTATCCCTTCTTATGTTGGTAGCTCGATAACCTTTGTTGCGACCCAGCGCGGTGACTGAGTGACTTGCCCACATTTTCAGACCGATACTTCATGTAGTTGATTTTTCCAATTCTCTAGTGCATCGTCGGAATCCGATGATGCGAAGCTAGTACTTCTCCAGCCCAGCACCCCGTCCGCAGTGGGATAGATGTAATCCTCCAAGATATTATATATGTGATCTTATCCTCCCACAACCTCTTCCTTTACTGTTCTAACATATCTTCTGCCTTCACTTGGATCCAATGGGGAAATTATCTGCATGTCGCGATTTTCGAAAGTCATCACTCTCTTCTTGAAGTTGATAACCACCAGATTTTCATTAGCCCATATAATCCCCAACAACACAGGATATGAGCTACTTTTGTCGACGATTTCAATAACATCGAAGTCTGCATAAGTCTTCATCCCTTCTACTTCAACGAGTAAGTGTGGTACTCATCCAATTGGCAACACTCTGGCCCTATTTTCCAGTCGCAATTGTACAGGGGACCAAACCAAGTGTCTCCCTGAAGAAGTACCAATAATCTGAGATCGTATCCCTGGTGAACTTGAACCTTTACTAAGAGTATATGAATCACCTGAAGATGTAACATGTGAACCTGTGATCCATGAACTTGTCCCTGTACCAGAAGTCCCTGAATATTGAGCCCCTGAAACTGATGAACCTGTAACATGTGACCCAGTCATTCCTGAAACTAGTGACCATGTGCCCTGACTCACTGAACTCTATGCTATCACCTATGGAGTACTTTGATGCTCCTCTATCTCATAATCTAGAGATCTCCTGAAGGCTCACTCCTCAAATCTCACCTCCCTCCTCACCATAAATTTCCTCTGTGTAGGAAGGTATATGCAAAACGCCTTTGAAGTCTCGTCATATCCAACAAAGATACCCCTCTCTCCTATAGCATCCAACTTTGTCCTCTTCTCAGAATGGACATGTGAGTATGTAAGGCATCCAAAGATATGAAAGCGACCTATCTCAGGCACTTTCTTGGTGAATATGTCCTAAGGATTTTTGCACCCCAAGGCACGATGTGGAGTCCTATTCAGTACATAAACAGCAGTACTACAGGCTTATGCCCATAGAAAGAAAGGAAGACTCTGATCATGCAACATGGTTGTAGCTACACTCACTATTGAATGGTTATTCCTTTCGGCCACTCCATTCTACTATGGAGTGTAAGGAACTATCAATTGCCTTTTGATCCCCTCCTTTCTACAGAAATCATCGAATGCATGGGAATTATACTCACCCTCATTATCTGACCGACGTACTTTGATCTTCTTTCCTGTCTGGTTCTCCACAAGAGCTTTGAACTCTTGGAACCAAAGCAAGACTTCCTCTGATATCTTTCTTCTAAGGAAATAGATCTATGTCTTCCTAGAAAAGTCATCGATAAATGTAACATAATACTCATAACCTATCAAAGAGGCATATGACATGGGACCACACAAATATGAATGTATCTACTGAAGCACTCCCTCTGATCTGGTATCGCTTCTCGGAAAAGCAGTCTTGGTGTACTTTACCAAAGCACACCCTCTGCAAACACCACTCGGCTCTGTGTTGAAATCTAGCATACATGTAGTCATGTCTCTTAGCATCCTCAAAGTTGGATGATGAAGATGGGCCATCCTCCTATGCCATAACTCACACAACTCTATTTCTCTAAGTGTGTGACAATGCATGATGTCGCTGGAAGAGAATCTTGTACAATTTCCCGCATCTGACTCCAATCGCATATGAAGTAGATGGACCTACTTCTTTGGGAAAGATGTGAACTTTCCCATCAAGGACATATACACCAAAGCCTCTGCCCTCAATCATGGAAACTGAAACAAGGTTCTTCTTCAGCCCAGGGACATACAAGACATCCCTCATAAACATAGGCTGCATGGACTCCCTGTCAAAACGGACTGTCCCACGCCCAACTTCTCTCATCACTGTATCATCTCCCAACACAACCTCCAACTCCAAATCTGTCTCTGACATCTTGGCGAACATATCTCAATCACCTTTCATGTGACTCGAAGCTCCACTATCAATGTACCAAGTGGAGAAATTAGTGGTAGCACTCAAAGAATGCCCAACAATCATGGAATGCTCCATGTGGCCCTAAATGTCCCTGCTGGTTATAGATGATGCTCTCTCTATACTAACACCAGCAAAGAGAGAAAGTTCACTCTCAAATCTAGCAACAAACTCATCAATCTCTCATGAAGTTGTTATCTGTTGTTTCTTCTTCTTATTGTTTGTACATTGTCCAACATAGTCTCCATACTTCTGGCAAGCAAAGTATTTCACTTTTCTCATGTCTTTCTTCTCTCCATCATGTTGTTTGGTTCCATCCTTGGAACCCTTCTTGAACTTCTTCTTCTTACCTTTTGCTACCAACGCCACATTTTCTCCATCATCTATGTGATGTGACGAATTGCCCTGTAAGTATCCCCTACGTGTCTCCTCATGTGTGAGATTATCCCATAGCCTATCCCATGTGGGCATGTTCTCCCTACCAATGATAGTCTGTACAAACACACTCCACTGTTGAGTCACACCATTTAAGGTTGTATGCACCATCTCAACATTCTCTATAACCTCTCCTACAACTGGAAGTTCATCTCTTACCTGTGTAATCTTGGTAAGATAGGAAGCCATGACTTCCTCTTTGCTCATGTGCACATTCTTCAACTTCTCTCTTAACGCCATCTTCATGTTTTCATTTGAAATCTAGTAAATATTTGTCAAATAAGTCCACATCTGAAAAGCATGTGTTTTTGTTGATATGTGAGGGATTATATGATCATTCACGACATCAAGTATAATCCTTATTTCATCCACATCTCTCTTCATGAAAACAGCGTCATCAACTGCATCGACATGTACTACTACAGGATTTGCAGTTGTACTGTGAACAATGTCCCATAACTCATTTTCTTCAAGTATCAACGTGATTCTAGACTTCCATAGGCTAAAATTTGTAGCCCCATCCAATCTATCTTCAACTCTAAGCCCAAACACCATGGTAGAACCTGTAACTCTCAAGCAAGTTGTTCAAGAAATTTTTCCACAAACCCCCGTTTTTCTGAATGCTTAAATTATGAAGTTTTAACTGTGCTCTGATACCATGAAAGTTTTTGAGAATCCCAACCCTGATTTCAAGCTTGATAGCTTCTTTGCATAGTTTAATGCCCAAACCCTTGTATGCACAATTTTTCAATTAAAATTGACTAAACTGAAACACATGGAATTCTTTTTCGAAAATAAATAATTCAGAAATTTTCTCTTCCAATTAAAAATTTCAAACTCAGAAAATTTAAAACAGTCAAACACACATGAAAATAACACTGATATTTTTTACCAATGGTCCAGGATAAAACCCCCAAGGGAAAACCTGTTTTTGAGAGAGAGAGATTTTATTTCTTCAGGGTAAAATACAAAAATTTAAACAACAATACTTATCAATTTTTTCTTCTCGAAGCCTGAACCTTCACTGTTGTTTTTCACCTCGATTTATGTGCCAAACTTCACCTCAAAATTCATGCCCATAGTATGCTTGTACATACATAATTAAATTTTGTACCTTGCCTCAAAAAATCTGCACAGTGCATACTGTACGGTCCTTCTCGAATTCTGTGCAGAATCCATGTTGTTGTACGGTCTTAGAAAACTATGAAAAATTCATACCTCAATTTATGTGTCGTCCATACTGCTGTACGGATTCCTCGAAATCTGTGCAGTACTTTGTTGTACGAAAATATCCTCAATTTCTGTGTTGTTGTATAGATTTGTCTTCTCGAAATTTGTGCCCAAATTATTCTCTCTCCTGTTGGTTATGAAATCTCTCCAAAACCCTCACTCCTCTTCTTCCTCTTCTTCTCTCCAAAATTTCTCTTTAAAAAGTGAATAATGAGATGAGTTTGCCTAGCCCTAGTCCCTTTTTGTTCATGGCAACTTCATTTTCAATCTAATGGTCAAGATTAGATTAGATGAAGGGCTCTCATTAAATGCTCAATTAAATCATTAATAAATGACATTTAGTGCATCTCGTGTCATTTAATAAAGTATGAGCACCCCCTTTTAATTAATCACTCACTTAACTTTTATTAAATATGAACTTAGGATAAACCATGACTTTTACTTTTTAATGAAATCACTTTAAAAAAATAAAGTACATCTTACTTCATTAATTACAATTGACTAAGGGTCACCATTTAAAGTGTCCTTGTCCACCCCAAGGAAATGCTAGGTGGACAAACACTTCCTAGGTAACTTTTCAACAATAGGAACCTTCCCCTAGGTCCCTGGAAGAATTCCCTATCTACGTCAATATAAGATTTGACTGTGTCGACAACAAACTCGATGATATATCCCTCCAAAATGTTGTCGATCCACACTTCAACAGCTCTTGATGCCTTGTTGTTGACCCTTTTCAGTTGTTGAATCGGTTCAGGGGTCCAATAAGTAGGTTCACCTCCTTGGAAGTTCATTTTTCTGTAAGGTCATTTGTGCCAACCATGCGTACAGGATTATCGAGAATTCGGAAAAGAAACTTTCATGAATATTAGAGTAGATATACTTTCCTAACCACTCTTCTGTTAATAGTCTGGAGTTCTGGTTTTCTTTTGTTGTCAACTCGCGGGCCTTCTGATCGAACCAGTCATGGATCTCCGGTTGCAAAGCAGATGTAGTCTCACCCGAGATGTTTGAGGGAGGGTTGTAGGAACCAAGTTTTCGCAATAAGGAAGAGGACTTGCGCACTTAGTCTCTCTCTGTCGCAATGCAACTCACAGATCCAGGAAGGGTCAACCTATCATCTATCTAAACTGTCTACCATTATTTGCACCAAGATCCAGTATCGCAACTTTTCATTATTCAGATCACCTTAAAAAATAGGTCGACATGTAAGAACCCATTAACTACACAAAGACTTCGCATCATCAGATATGAGGAACAACATAGATAGATTGCATTATTCAGACAAAAAGATCATCATATATCGCATCAATCAGACAGAAAGAACATCACATCGTTCAGACGAAAAGAACATCGCATCATTCCAGATGGATTTGAACAACAAAACCAATTCCAAACTCAACATTCTAGCTCGTGAGTTAACAAGCAAATCCTTCTGCTATGTCTCAACAAATTATGAGGGGGTTCAAAAGTCCTCCAGGCACTCTCTTGGCGAATTGTTCGACATCCAAACTCCTAAGGTGGTACATACTAAGCCTTCCAACGTCCAAAATCCCAATCAAGGTGTCAATCATTCGGTTCCTCATGTCATTCTCTTATATGATGATTAAGGTTAGATTACTCAAATTTCAGAAAAACCCAAAACTCTAGTCTCTTATTTTTTATGGTTAATGGTGGCCATAACCCTTGGCCTATGGGGGGTCTTTGCAAAATCTCTCTACTTAGACTTCGGAAGTATGTCTGATAGAATTGTTTGTCTTTTTCCCTAGAGGTAGTACTGATGCTTGCAGCTAACATGTCCACTCATCTCTGATTGCCTGATGGATCCTTCCCCTCTCTACAAGTCTTCAGCTTTTTTTAATAAAGATTACAAACTTACAAAAAAAAATAGTCTTATTGTTGTCTAATTGATATTGCAATATGGAATTCATTGTAAATCATCAATTTGTAATTATTTTTAAATTTAATGAATTTTTAACATGAAGATAGTGAATTCACACAATAACATATTGTATCAACTATCCTACTTGTCTTTCATTATCAATATTTTCCTACCCTATTACTTTTGCATTATTTATCTATTTTGATTCTAATAGAATACAATCATTTACAATATTTATCTTTTTTTATTACTAATAAAATCATTAGAGGAAATTTCAACTCAAAATGGGCCTTTTAATACTAATTCAAATTCCATGTCATCATGTGTTAGCCAATGAAATTGGTTTAAATTTGAAATACCGTATAGGTCTTAAACAATTTTTTTATATAAATTCGGGGATAGGTATCATAAAAAAAATTATTTATTTTGTTCGTATTTTCGACATCTCTCTGTGTTTTTACTCAAATTGCGATCGAGAGAGCTTCCTAGATGCAAAATTAAATTCCGCATCCAACGAATACCCACTCAACATACATTTGACAAGGGATCCATCAAATATCATCTTAAGCCTAGAACTATCAGAATCCAAGTTTTTGACATGTAATTTTTTTACAACTTGAACTAAAGAAATTAGACTCGTTAAATACAAGTGGAAGTTTTAAATTTTTATTTTATAGAAGAACATGGATTTTTAATTACTTTCCATAGTTTTTATTTCATGAGTAAGTCATAGATTTTTTTAATTCCTTTTCATAAAAATAATTGACCTCACAAATTTTAATTTTTTATTTACTTTTTATTTTTGACATATAATATAATATTATAAGAAAAAATCTTCAAGCAAAAATAATCACATAATTAAAAATATATAACATAAAATAAATCTCCAATCAAATATAACATAATACTCCAAAACCATATAATTAAAAAAAGTTATCTTGTAAACATTTTTTTTTAATAATTTTTTATGTTGTTCATTTGAAACCTAATACATTCATATTTTTTGTTAGCCAAACCAAATTTATATAATTCATAATTTTCAAATTTTTGTTACAACTACATTTATATCTCTTTTTGGCTATTCAACTTAAATCACTTTTATAAAATATATTATCTCTTTTTGGCTGTTCAACAATCACTTTTATTAAATATCGTATTGCAATGTTATTAACCAAGCTGTTTTCACCTATTGAACATGCATTGTACAACACATACAATCTCTACTATCTCTGACAAATCATTTAAGAGCATAAGTTGATGAAACAAATACAATCTTCACCATCACTGCCCAATCATTTAATCTTTATATGACCAATAATTTAATCTTTATGTTAGTGTTTACAAAATGGTATTCAGGATAATACAAACTTCCAATATACCAATATAAAAATGGTATTCATGATACTACAAACTTCCAATATACCAATATATCTCCACATATGATAACTAGAAACACATTGATACAAAAGCTTTTGTATCCAAAATGTCAGTGTCTGGAAGACGGAGAGGATGTATCCATACACTTGTACATTAACATTATACTCTGGAGAGATGCAAAAACTCCACATATGATAACTAGAAACACATTATTACAAAAACTTTTGTATCCAAAATGTCAGTGTCGGGAAGACGGAGAGGATGTATCCATACACTTGTACATTAACATTATACTCTGGAGAGATGCAAACACTGGTTGGAAGACGGAGAGGATGTATCCAAACACTTGTACATTAACATTATACTCTAAAGAGATGCAAAAACTGGTTGGAAGACGGAGAGGATGTATCCAAACACTTGTACATTAACATTATACTCTAAAGAGATGCAAAAACTGGTTTAGTTTATGTACAATAATAATTAGTATAGAATTATATTTAGGAGAAAAAGATAATATCAGCAAAGCATTATGCACACTCAAATAAAATGGAGTCTATGTTGCCATTACATTTAGTATGCCTTTAATGTGCAATATATGAAAATTGATAAATGGGCATTAAAGGTATGTACTTAACAGGCAACCACTAAAAAGTGCAAAAACAAAAAATAGTACATCTGAGCATCTCCAATCTAGAGGTGCGTGTCAAAGCCCCTCTTGTATTAAAACAACGTTATAGCCCAAAGCCATTTTCCGTGCAAAATCTGCACATTAAAATGTAATATTGATATAGCATGGTCTATTGTTGCCGTCATCCAGCATTTCTTTAGTCCCATAGGACAAGATACAAATGAAAATATACGAAAATCATAGACGATAACTAGTGTTACCAATAATTATGTTGGTTGCCCTAGAAATGACATTATCATACACCGTTTGTGTTTGGATGATTCTTGAATGTAAAGAGGCAATTAATCCATTGCAGCCAAACTGTACTTTACTATGATTTTCTACAAGGAAAAAAACTTGGACGTTTTATACCTCCAATTGAACATACTGCATTTCCCCTAAATTTTGGCATCTCGAGTTGAAAAGAATCATCTCCAGCATAATAAATGTCGTTAGCAAAATCATGCCCCTCAGATGGATGCACTTTAAACGATTTTATTTGCATGATTTTTAATGGTTATTCTAAGCTGAGAATGTATCTAGCAAATCATATCAAGTGAAAAGATCCACGACATTTAGTAGTGGAAGTTATATTTGCATATTTCACTGTACAGCAACTTAAATTCTAGACTCTTTTAATCGGTCTCTGGACATATGATTTATTTGGATCTTCTGTTTTAAGCTTGGGTGGTCGTATCTCTCCTTTCTTTGCCTGCAAAGAACACAATCTAACAATAAGCATGGACCATAAACTGATATAAATATCATGCAAATCAAACAAACTGCAAACAAGAATGTCCATATAAATTAATGGCAATGCATAGTTTAGATCCTGCTTTACCTTCTTCCCAGTCTTCATGAAGTCTCTCCAGCTTGAGACCTGCGCATTTGTTAAGAGAGGACAGTCAGGGCGTAGGACAAGGTACAGTGATTGAAAAAATAAATAACTTCCTATAAAAAGCTTGTCTCTAATTTTCAAGCATTTCCTTCAAGAGACAAAGAGAGACAAGAATCTGAATAACAACTGGCAGCACTAAGGACAGATCTTTTAAAACTCTAAATCAGCCTCGGAATTGACCAAGAGTGAACTTGGACTCAATTTGGACTCGGCTTCAACTCAGACCGGTTTGAATTTTATGACTCCATTTACTAAAAAATACATAAAATTTTAAACTTTTAATGAAACAAATATTTTAAAGATTCCAAACCATTACAGACAAAATATACGAAGTATGCTCATGTATAAACCTTCTAAGGGTGTGATTATATCAAATGGCACCGACTGCAATACATATTTGAAACAAAAAACATAATCAACAAGGCTTTAAGAGGCCTCTAGAGTCCAAAAAACAACATGCTACAAGCCACTGGCCTACCAAATATCACTGACCAACATGATCGATCATCAAACTCATAACCAGTGCTGGAAATGGAATCTTTGGCATGAGCTACAGGACCATCCTCTAGCTCAGAATCCTCCAAATGCTTAGAAATGCTCAATAAGAAAAGTCTGAGGAAAATAGAGGGGGAAAGGACTCCATATATTATGCTTTTCAGGTTTAGGGTGAGAGAATCTAGCGTTTAGGTATAAAAAAATGACATTTTTCATCCAAGAGGGCACTGCGGCCTGTTGGGATCAAATTGGTATTGACTCAACCAAGTTGGACCAGTTTGGTATCAAACCAGCTGGTTCAGTACAAAATCGGTCCCCAATCCAATTTGAAGGCATAGTTGGTCATCTCAGTCAAGTCGAGTCTGTGTCAGCTGAGTTTTAATACACTGTTATGAACACACTTGAGATCAAGTACATAATGGGAAAAGTTCATGGCTTGCTTTTTAGTCAATTACATCAACACAATACAGAATAGAATTCAGCTAAGAAAATATTCATGATTGAAGTGATATGGAATCACTTTTTCAAGGAATGTAAGTCAACTCTCAAGAAATCATGAAATGCAAATGAGGAAAGGGGCAGACAGATCTCTAGGGACAGACCAGTAAATGTAGAAAACATGTTACGTATGAATCTACAACATCAATCTTGCCAAAACGCATGAATATAAAAGATAATCTTCAGAAAGGATTGTGAGCTGAAAGTTGAAATGTTCTTGGATGCAGTGAAAGCAATGGTCTTCTTCACTCCTTCACATTACCCAAAATTCCTAAATCCAATTTTCTTGCTCCCACATTTAAATGATCATAAAAGCGATGGCTAATTTCTTAACTAAATTCCATTTCCCAAAGGTGCACAATCGCATTTTCTTGTTCCCGTATATAAATTATTATACAAAAATTACGATGATTTTTGCTTTATTATAGCCTGAGTTCACAAAGACAAACGGCAGAAATGAAGGATGATATTAACAGAGAATAAATGTTTCATATATATGACCAGGAAACACACAGATAATTACTTACTCTGTTCTCTCTTGTTTCTTCCCACTGTTGCTCAGTCTCACGTTTCCTTTTCCACATTTCTTTTGTTTGTTCTTCATCCTTTTTCAGTCTCCCTTCCTCCTCTGATATCTGCATAAAAGTATCAGATTTCCAAAATTATCTTCAGCTGAAAAATATACAGTATAAGGCTGCCTTTTTTAATTGAAGTTTCAAATTGTTCCATACCAAGATTGCATAGTATTATGCTTTAAAAGTATCAAAATACATTTTAAGCCCTGGCAAACAAGATAAACTACTTTCCAATTTACCCATGTCAGGCTCCAAAAGAAAGTCACTTACCCTCATCTGCATTTTGCGGCGTCGCCATTCCTGCTCAGTCAATATATCTCTCACTCTTTGTTTCCACTTTTGTTTGAACTCTTCTGTATTCTCATACTGCAGGTCATACTTCCCCTGGTTCAGAGAAATTAAAAAAATTTATTGCTTCATCAGTGTATGGACAAAATAAATTGATGAAATAAAATCTATTCCATTCACAACTTGTATTCTAAAAGTCAACAGCATCGTATCTTCTTATTTAGCATTACAAATTTAGTGTGTGTATATTTTAAAGTCCATTATATTGCCTATTATATAAAGGCAAGTTTTTATTGAGCAATGTCTAACTAGTATTGTGAATCTATGGTGAAACAATGTTTGAGGTTTCTGACTCTAGATATTTCTTTTATATAATCCGGGTGTTTCCCCTTTTCCTAAAACTTTGAGTATCATTTCAGAAAATGGTACCCGTTTCAGTAATGGTACCAATTTCCCTGTTTCAGATAACATAGGCCACACTCCCTGGATTAGTATATGAAATATATTTCTGGTTGGTTGTAAAGTGGGGCTGTCGCTATTTGCCACCCAAAGGTTCAAATCATAGTTATCAAATTAGACCGAATTAGCCAAAACAAAACGGAAATTCAATAATAATTCGGTTCACCTGAATTATTTGCTTCAAAGAAGTTCAATTTCGCCCAAAAAGCGCCATGTGGAGTTTGAACTGCTCCTCTTTATTGTTGTTTGCTTACCTGATTTGAATCTTTACTGAGTGCCACATTTTGATAGAAATTCAAGGTTTAGGGGCCTTTGGTTGGTTATTTTTGTATCTGCAGTCCTCCATTTTGGCTTCAGATAGAATATTTGCATAAACCATTAGCTAAAAAGTCTCAGAACAATATTCCATGTTTCATCTGGGATCAATTTTCTGCATTTTATCTGTCATCGGGATCAATCTTGGGTACTTTCTCTAGAGTTCCTGCAGGTTACGTTTACCAATGTCTAAGAATGTGCGGCCATTTCAAGAGTATTTAAGATGTATACTCCCAAATTCTTTCCAAGTTGAAATTTCTCCTTCAAATATTTTCAATGTCATATCGATTTGAATTCAAACCGCAACTATGGGTCAAATTCCCCCCAAAGACATGTTTGCTCCTTATGGTCCAGAAGGCTGAGTACACCTGCATAAGTGAGCTATTTGTTGTGGTTGGACCTGTTACCCCATATATTTTATGAGGCCCCGCACTTATGATCTTCATCATGAGTGCTTAATGACAGGTTGGATGCTGCTTGATGCCTTGGGTACTTGATGCTAGACTTATGCTTCCAGTTGTGATGATGCCCTAGTTGAGGATTAGTTGATGGTCTTCATGATATAGTTGTGCTATACCTATGGAATTTGGTGTTTGTATGTTGATGTCCTCTCCTATTGATTGCATCAGCATGCTTGCAAGATCTTGTTTAGCATTTATCTAACACTTGTTGCTTTCATGGAATGGGAACCCATCAACTTAGGGTCTCCCTAAGTTGATGTTGCTTTTCACTCCTGTGTCATTTGTTTATGACACGTTGATCATCTTCTTGAGGAACGCCCTAGTGCTTTTAGTTTGATTTGGCATCTAGATCACATGGACTATCCTTTCCCATGGAGTGCTTGCCTTGTTTACATGATGAGATGGTATTTGGAGGCTTGTCCATGGCAGCACCCTAGCATTTTTGGAATATTTTGACTTCTTCATGACATAGATTATCATATTTGGTGGAGCACCTTAGCCCATTTCGAGTGGATTGTGATTGCAGGTGACTTAGATTTGGTTTTCATTTGAGCACTCTAGCTCATGTCATATGGTATTTCTTATGGTATTCATTTGGGGATGCTTTAGTCACTTGCGGATGCTTTATTCACTTGGGGATGCTTTGTTGTTGATTCTCCATGGAGCGCCATCCGTTCAGCACATGTTTTGAGAGGTGTACTCACATTTTTAATGGAGTGCCCTTACTTTTTAGCACATGGATGATATCTTGGCACTATTGGCTGTCATTATGTATGGAACGCTCCCCTTTGTTTCTCTCCCTTAGCAAAAGTTAAGGCATGTCCATGGTTTGTAGAAGGGGCCATCCCGTTCTTCATGGAGTTGGGAAACTATTATAGCACCTTGCTCTTGGATTTCCGAGCTTCTATCTTGACTGATTGCATCCCTATTCTATGGAACTAACCCTTGCACATATTGATGAGTTGCATCCCTATTCTATAGAACTAACCTTAGCCCATATTTATACTCAAATATTGCTACTACGTCTCAAACTTCCCTTTGGCTCAGGGCTTTGTCGAAATGTTGGCAACCTAGAACTCTGTTGGAATATAATCAAGCACTACAACACCCTTTTGTACCAAGTGCTTATGATGTGGTACCCATTGAATTTGACCCATGAAGCTAAAGGATAATGGGGGTGGCAATTCACTGTTGCTCCAAGGAGACATTCCAATATACCTTGAGGGAGACATCTTTGTTGCAGATAAAAGTGGATGATTCTGAAACCGCAACCAGTATTGACTTGCAAATAGCGAATTTGGTAGATTTGCTGAGCAAGTTGACAGGTGTTGGAGTACGTCCTACAAGATATGAGGAGCGTTGTGCATTGTGGAGGGCTACAATCCCTAAATTCCATGTGAAAGCCCGTTTTCCTTGGAGCGCTCCCATCTTAAACCTTTTATTGTATCATTTCCATGTGTTGACCCTTGACTAGGTGGTGCACCCCCCTTTTATTGCGCTTATTGTTGGCTTATGATACTTGTTTATCATTTTTACCATGTCTAGAGGCTTCTTCGAACCTCCCTAGGATAGAACTAGGGTATTGGTAGATCTATTACTATTCTATTGTAAAGGAAGTTGAACTACTCTCCTATTAAAAAGTCTCTTCCTCATTATATCTTGTTGTTCTTGATTGGAGAATAAAGTTAACTTTTGCACTACCGACTCTTGGTTTCTTTGGGAGCTTTATTACATTAGAAGAATATCTTAGTAAATCTATCTTGAGATAACATGTGTCTTCTTAAATAGTCCAATTTCAGGATCTAATGCATAAGAAGGGTTGTAGGTGAGAATCTCATTACTTGTTGCAATTTTTAAGTTTTGTAGCTTGTTTGTGATTGTCATCTTAGGAGTTTTGTTACAAGTTTAAGTTTGCATAAGCTAGGGTATGTCCTAGAATCTAGATCTTGAAGGTGTGTGCTCTAGTGTAACCTTTCCTTGGAAGCATTTGCATGAAACCCCAAATGTTAAGGAGGAATTTGTCATGCTTTGCAGGTGTTCCAACCAAGTACTCTCAAACAAGGCCCAAGGAGAACTATTATAGGACCCATTTGCCCAAGGATCGAAGGCACCACTCTAACACTCCTTATCAACCACAAAACTATAGAAAATATTTTTCCTTTTTATTTCTAGGGTGAAATATGGTTTCTTCAAGACTGCATTAATTTCAGACTTCTTCCTCCATCAAGCCAACGTAAATTCTCATACATAGGTAATTTCAGATTTCTTAGGTTTTATTTATGTTTTGTCCTAATTTCATAACAACAAAAATTACAGAAATAAAACGGCCCTAATAACTCCATAAAATCACATTTTAATGTTAGGGTTTCATGCTAAAATAATCACATTAAATTTATGAGCTTTGCACTTATGTTTCATGGCTGATTTATGTGGTCGTATGGCTCATAATTTATCTTAGTTAAATTTGGAAATTTATAACAGCAAAATAATCTTAATTCTGGAATCTTTATGGGCATCTAGCATCTTGAAATTTTCAGTTTTTCATGGTTTAAATTTGTGTTTATTACTATCTATTGAATTTTGGAAGCAAGAGTTCTTAAGTGTTCATTTAGTTAATATTGGATAATGGTTTCATGTTTATTTAAGCACACCTATATTGGTTAAATGGTTTACTCTTAAATCTAGAAATTCCTTGTGTAATTTGGTTCATATTGCTAAGTATTCCGCTTGCACAACTTCTGGGATGTTTTTCCACTGTGTTTAGATAATTTAGTCATGGATAAATGGGATGATGCTGTCTAAACTTCTAACTAAGTATTTGTATTAAGAGTTAAGACATTGAATCAATTCCATATGTGGAGAAGAGATTCTCATCACTTCAAAAAATCTGGAATTTCATCTAAATCTAACACCTTGAGTGACACCTTGCTTCAGAAAATCTTCTCAAGTAAAAAGCCTCACCTTGGGCCATACTTCACATAATCTAAGGCATTAATTGAACAACTTGTTCCACCTTTAATTTTCAGTTTTGGGATGTGTTTATATTTCAACAAATAAACCCATTGTTTAACCATATTTGGCATTATTCTATTGCAGGTTATTTCTGCAAATATCTTTTAATTTCCAGAAATAATCATCTTGATATTCATGGTTTTATATTAAAATGATCTCTTCAGTTTTTCAGTCAAGTGTTTGATTCACTTGGCATTTATGTTTCTACATGCTCAAAGCACTATTTGGAGAATTTAACAATATCTAATCACAGACATTTAACTAAGTTATATTTCAATCGCCTCATCTCTCTTCAATAAATCCATATCTAATAACCCTAGGGAAGCCCCCTTGACTTTGAGAGTTGATCAAAAATGAAGGAAGTTTGCACTGAGATGAAAGTGAGGCATTCTTCCAAAGTTGCTCCATGATAGCACCAACGGATTGGGACTTCTCCACCCAAATGCTAAATCAAGCTGTAACAACACCCACTCCCGATTGTAAATGAACTCAGGTGATTCTAATTCATATTTTATAAAAGTGAATCCTACATTATATCTTGTGGATCTCAACAACTAATCATGACTCTAGAATATCTGTTAATAAAGAGAGGAAAAGCACATATGAACAACAATGCATGAATTATTTTAGTCCTTTTCTATTACGTTTACATCCACCATGTAGACTTCCTCTTCATCGTGGCTCATTGCTACTCGGGATTCTCAAAAATTTGGAGTGATTCACCATTTTTTGATAAAGTAGAGAAGGAAAGAATCTCTTTTTCAAATTTGGATGTTTGTGGCATTATGTTGGGAGATTGTGATAATAACTCCACAAAATATTGTTAGTTGAAAGAAATCATTCAATTGTAAACTTTTAAACTAAGAAAGTATACCGAATATATTCAGTTGCAGAGAGGGAGACAACAGTTGGATTCAAGATTCTGCCGATGATCAGCAATTCTCAAGACAAAAAACAATCTATCTGATCTCTTTGAAATAAAAGATAAATAAAAATGCTGAATTACTCTAAAAATTACAGTTAAAATGCTCTTTCATTTTATCAATATTTCAGAATAGTCTATAAAATTGGATATGCATAAGCAAATCTTACCTCGTCAACTAAGGATTTGATTTTGGATGCATTGTCCTTCTTCAATTGTTTCTTTCTCTCTGCTCTCAGTTCATCTGCAAACAAATAAATTTAATCTCACAATTATTTAAAGCTCTAGGTTTCTCGACCTTAAAAGTGCGTATTCAAAAAATGGCAGGCTCAAAATGAAACATCGATAATTGTCCTTCGATATAATAATACAGAAACCTTGCAATTAATCACATAGGTGGAAATAGTAGAAGATATCCAGTTGGTTGCAAGAAAGAAAATCTTGCAAACTTTTTCGTAGTCCCTGATGTCATATGCCTCTCCCCTTATAATAACCAACATCTATGAATATATCCATTTTGCTAGCTGCAAGTTCACTTAATAAATATGTAACTTGTCCAAACTATATATACAACAATCATTCGCTTCTTTCCAAATGAAACTTGTGGGAATGTTCACTTATGGGACATCAAAACAAAAGGCTTCAAAACATGGACATGACTACACTAATTCTCGAGTTACTCATGTGCCTCTACAAAACTACCTATGTCCCTTCTTATACTTGTATTTTGACTTAACCATAAAACTTAACTTCCACGCACTAAATAAGTCCCGGTTTAGCTTAGCCACTTTCTAATATAAGCCTTGGGTTGTATCACTGAAATTTATAATATAAATGACTAGGAAATTAAAGGGCATATAAAATGTTAAAAGTTACCATCTTATTATAGCTGATTGAGATTTGTGCTATGCAACATGCGAGTGTTGATGCTTACTATCATAGATCCATCATAATCCAATATAAATTAAGCATTGAGAAGGATATAATCAAATAACAGGTGCAAATCTCTGAGTGCTTGAAGACACCAGGATTTAATGTGGATCTGTGATAGTTTTTTTTTATTCCATTTTATTCTATTAGCCTTGTGCACATACGTCATGCATACATAGATATCTCTTCCACCCTGGGTTGTAAGTGGACCTCACTTCTCTTGGTAAAATAATTGGTTACCATGGGTCAGTGAACACTCATTGGTTTCATATGTGAATTAAGGTTATGTATGTTGATACATTGTGTAATAATTCAAAGCAAGTATGCGGTGACAATTATTATCATCCACTTACCACTATTACTTTATCCATGAATATATGATGCAATTAGATACAATGGTTCGTAGATAGTGGTTGTCACGTAGGCTATGTTTTCGATAAGATGGGCATTCTAAGCATCAAAAGTTTTAACCATGTTACCACCTATCTGACATTATTGTCTCGATAAAACAATGACGAAAAGAAAAGTAAAATATAAATAACTTCATACAGAATCATTGTAAAAGTCGACTTGGGAATGTCCAACAAATGACCAAAAAAGGTCAATGGGACTTGACCAAAAGTACATTAAAAAAAAAGCATATTTTAGGAATACCTAAGGAAACTCTTTCTTTTCTTCTTCTCTATTCTCAAAAGCTATCATCTCTATACGAAGTTTTGCTGGGTTTTTCCCGATTGAGTTTCCCACGATAAATTCGTGTGTTCTTTGTTTCTATGCTTTGTCTTTCTTCAAGAGATCCTATTGTTTATTTGAAAATAAGTTATTCTACTATAATCTTGTAAAAACTAGCAGGGTATCAAAGCAGTTCTAGAAGAGATCATTGTCGGAAGCTAAGGTTTGACCTTTCACGGCCTTCCCTTATCTCCTCAATAAAAAAAGAGTTATGGAAACTTTGCTCTAGGGGAGGCGCATTTTATGGTGAAGGAAAAATCAAATTCTGAGAAGTTTCATCTTTTACCTAATTCTGTTGCTGCAAAAATTAGGGTTTCAAGTTTTGTGTTGATCAAGCCATTGTTTTGGCTTGACCTCGCCTTGATAAGGCGCATCTATCTGTGAGGTTAGTTTCTTTAAATTCAAAAGTTCATTTTTTACCTAACTCCTATTAGGGTTTCTGGTTCAGATCTGCAGACAAGATGATTGGAATGAAGGTTGAAGATCATCTTGATGGGGCTACAAACTTCACGTCCTGGAAGCCTAGAGTTTTTCTCATCTTGGAAGAAAATGATCTCTTGAGGTTTGTCAATGAGAAGGTTCCAAAACCAGAAGAGGAAGAAGACAAGTCCCAGTGGAGGAAGTGTGATGCTAAAGCGAGAAGCATTTTGGTCGACTTAGTCAAGGATCACTTGGTTTCGCAAGTCTCAGAAAGGAGGACAACTAGGAAGATGTTCAAGACTCTTAAGAAGTTATTTGAACATAGTAGTATCAATATGACTCTCACATTGAGGAACCAACTGTCAAACATAAAGAAGATCAAGTCCGAATCAATCGCCTCATACTTCATGAGGATCACCGAACTTCGAGACACGCTAAGGACCAGTGGAGATCACATTGAAGATAAGGAGCTTGTCATGATCACTCTAAATGGACTTCCACCATCTTGGGAGTCTTTGATCTAAACCATAAGTGGTCGAACCAAGCTGCCCAAATTTGACAAGTTATGAGCAGATTGCACTCAAGAAGAGACAAGGATAGCAGCAAGGCAAAGACTCCATGGTCCTCAAGTTCAGGAGAATCAAGCCTTCATTACTCATGCTAAGAAAGGCAAGGGAAAAGGAAGGAAGTTTCACAACCATGAGCACCAAGCTAGGAGACCAAGTTCTTCTCCAGATTGGAGGGAAAAGAAGAAGGATTTATCACACATGCAATGCTATAAGTGTAAGAAATATGGTCACTATACAAGCAAGTGTTTCAATTCAAACAAGAGGAAGCATGAAGCTTCAACAGCTAATGTGGAATAAGGTCGCCATCACAAGAAACAAAGAAATGAAGATCGTACAAAATTCTTCTTCATATTAGCGTTATCAGGTATTGTTCCCATCACTAGTGATACATGGCTTATAGATAGTGGTGCTTCTAAACATATGACTAGTTATAAAGAGAATCTCTCAAAAGTTGTTGAGAAAGAATCTCATCTCTGTGTTGTACTTGGAGATGATGCCAACTACATTGTGAAAGGATTTGGATCTACCTCTCTTCAGTTAGAATCCAATAACTTACTACACCTGAATGATGTACTTTATGTACTTGGTATTAAGAGAAACCTTGTCTCCATCTCTGCCTTAGAGGACAAGGGATATAGAGTTACATTTGCAAATGGAAAGGTGCTTGCATGGCACGAGAATTCTAGCATAAACACAGCAAAAGTGATTGGAGTAAGGGAGGAAAGCTTGTATCGATTGAGCACCTTACCAAGTCAAGCTTTAGTCCATGATTCCACCAACATAAGTGAGCTATGGCACAAAAGACTATCTCATCTAAATTATCAAGCTCTCCCAACATTAAGGAACATGGTGAGAGGTCTACCAATGATTCATGTAGACCATGATGGTATATGTAAAGGATGTGCACTTGGTAAGAATACTAAGGGTTCCTTTCTGAAAAGTGAAAGCAGATCCAAGGGAATATTGGATCTAGTCCACTCTGACTTGTGCAAACCCATGACTGTTACTTCATTGGGTGGTTACAACTATTATGTAACATTTATTGATGACCACTCACAAAAGACATGGATATACTTTCTCAAGACAAAGGAATCTGAGGAAGTACTCAGCAAGTTCAAAGAATTCAAAGCACAAGTCGAGAATCTATTAGGAAAAAGAATTAAGATCCTAAGATCAGACAATGGTGGAGAATATACCTCTATAGAATTCAATGATTTCTACAAGAAAGCAAGAATTAAGAGAGAGCTCACAGTTCCCTACAACCCCCAACAAAATGGGGTTGCGGAAAGAAAGAACAGAACAGTTGTGGAAAAAGCCAATGCCATGATACAAGATCAGAGTCTACCAATGTTCTTGTGGGCAGAAGCATCCAGAACAATTGCTTATGTACAAAACAGATGCCCTCATAAAATATTGAAGAACATGACTCCGAAAGAAGCTTTCACAGGAGTGAAGCCAGAAGTGGGCGACCTTTGTATCTTTGGATGTCCAGTCTACATTCATGTGCCCAAGGATAAAAGGACAAAACTAGAACCTTCAGGCAAGAAAGAAACATTCGTGGGATACTGTGAGTCTTTAAAGGCTTACAAAATATACATCCCGGGATCGAGGCAGATCAAAGTTAGCATGGATGTGACCTTTGAAGAAGAGATGGCTATCTAGAAAGGAAGAGGATCTGGTATGGAGATCGATGATGACAAAGAGATGAAATCATCTCCCCCTCCAAAAGTTTAGAGGGAGTTTGAAGAAAAGAATTAACTAATCGATCCCATTGATCCAGTTGAGCCAGTTGATGTTCCCACAAATATGGCAGTGAGATGGAAAAGGCCTAAATGGGCACAACAGACATTGCAGGATGTAGAGGGGCATGAAGCTCCACATGGCACTTATAGAGAAAGCAAAAGACCTCAGAGGTTCTTGAGTTATGTAGCATTGATGAGTCACATCATTAACTCAGAACCTACCACGTATGAAGAAGCATCCAGACACCAAGTTTGGAAGGATGCCATGACGAAGGAATTCCATTCTATCATGAAGAAAGGCGTATGGGAAGTTGTACCGAGACCTGAGGGGAAGTCAATAGTGATTTCCAAATGGATTTTCAAGATTAAACACAGAGCAAATGGTAGTGTGGAAAAACACAAGGCTAGATTTGTTGCCAAAGGATTATTTCAGAAGAGGGAATTGACTATGATGAAACATTTGCTCTTGTGGCTCGATATACTTCCATTAGAACCATTATCGTTATTGCTTCATCTATGGGATGGAAGCTGTATCAGATGGATGTAAAGACCACCTTCCTCGATGGCATTATCAAGGAAGAAGTTTACATTGAACAACCAGAAGGGTTTATTGTCGATGGGAAAGAGTCTCACATATGTAAATTGAAAAAGACATTATATGCACTCAAGCAAGCACCTCATGCTCGGTATGGACGGATAGACGGATAGCTGGTAAACTTGGGATTCACCAAGAGTGATGCAGATCCAAATCTTTACTACAAGAAGAAGCTTGCCTCTGAGTTTGAAATGAAGGACCTTGGATTAATGCATTACTTCTTGGGACTAGAAGTATGGCAGATGCAAAAGGAAATTTTCCTAAGTCAAGGAAAATACACCATTGATACTTTGAAGACATTCAAGATGTTGAACTACAAGTCTATGGCTACTCCGATGAATGCAAATCTAAAGAAGTTGAGGGAATCTGCTTCAAATTCTGATTTGATTGATCCCACCATGTATCACCAATTGATTGGATCTCTGATGTATCTAACGAACAACAAACCAAATATATGTTTTGTTGTAAACACTCTCAGCCAATTTATGAGTGATCCAAGGAAGTTTCATTGGGTTACTGCAAAATATGTTATCACATACTTACGTGGCACTGTGGGATATGGACTAAGATACGCTTCAGGACACGATTTGACATTGCAACGATTTTATGATTCAGATTAGGTCGGATGTGTTGCAGACAGCAAGAGTATTTCTGAATGTTGCTTCAATTTGGATTCTGCAGTAATTTTTTGGTGTAGCAGGAAGCAGACATCAGTAGCACTCAGCACTACAGAGGTCGAGTATGGCTTCGAAAACTCCTTGCAGGATTGTTTGGTCAGATTCCAAGACCAACTGTGATAATCAGAGTTGTATACAGATGTTAGTGAATCCTGTATTTCACAATAAGACAAAGCATTAGAGATTCGATATAACTACATTTGTGAAATGGTCAGTAAGGTGCGGTCGAGTTACAGTATGTTCCAATAGATGACCAGACTGCAAATATTCTTACCAAGCCTCTTCTCAAGACAAAGTTTGATTACTTTCGCAGAAGACTTAGAGTAGAAGAAAAGTTAAAATGCATCCCTGGTGGAGAGGGAAAGTTGAGACAGACATCTACATTGCTTTCACACTGGTGCCTCTACTCGTTCCAAAACTTAGCTTGGTATGGGAGAAATACCATCGACATTGTGAGATGAGCAGGTAGCAGATTGTTGTGTACACTAGTGACCTCTACTTGTTCTGGTTCTTAGCCAAGTATGGGAGAAATCCCATCGGCAAAAGAGACAAACAGGTAGAAAATGGCCATGTATGGTGACCTCTGCTCACCCTGGTTCTCAGCCTGGTATGGGAGAAATCCTATCGGCATATTGAGACAGGCAGGAAGTAAATGGTCGTGTGCACTGGTGACCACTACTCTTTATGGTTCTTGGCCTGACGTGGGAGAGATCTCATCGACAAAAGAGACGAACTAGTAGTAAATGGTCGCGTACACTGGTGACCGCTATTCGCCCTGGTTCTCAGCTTAGTATGGGAGAAATCCTATCGGCATATTGAGACGGGCAGGAAGTAAATGGTCATGTGCACTGGTGACCACTACTCTTTTTGGTTCTCGACCTAGCGTGGGAGAGATCCCATCGACAAAAGAGACGAACTAGTAGTAGATGGTCGCGTACACTGGTGACTGCTATTCACCCTAGTTCTTAGCCTGGTGTGGGAGAAATCCTATCGCCACTTGAGAGGAATAGGTAGTAGATGGTCGTGTGAAGCATGTTCTGGTTCTCAGTTAGAGACGGACTTGTAGTAGATGAAATGTTGATTGTTGTACTCTTCAATGTACTGTATAGAGTTGCAAAACTAATGGATCTACCGATGGACTAAGTGGATCAGATACATGATGACACCTCTCGACGAACGGAGACTATGTTGACAACCTTCAGTATGTACAGAGATGATCGAGACAGATGAGATGTGCAGAAGAGACCCAAATGTTCGTGATGTTGATGATGACCATATCTAAAGAATGCCTTCCTTGTTGAGGGAGTGTTGGAAATTGTGCAACTACAGAAGATACTCTTATTGTACTTGTATTGTATTTCCTTGTACCTCCTACGGGAGATTTTATTAATGCAATTACTCATGTAAACCCTAGAAAGAATCAATGTAAACCCTGGGGAAAGATTACACAACAAAAGAATAAAAATAAAATTATTTTTCTATTTCCCCAAGGTAGGTCAGCCCAGTCAATTAGACAAGTCGGCCCTGTTAGAGTAAAAGTCAGTTTTTGTAATGTTTATAAATAGAAGGCAGGTGTGCCTCATTTACTCACTCATCCAGACAAGCAAGTTAGCTCTCTCCTAGAAAAGTTCACATCATCAGCTATAAGAAGGTTTTTCAGGGTTATATCTTAGAGAGATTTTTCTCTCTTTTCTTCTTCTTTGTTCTCAAAAGCTATCATCTCTATACAAAGGTTTGCTGGATTTTTCCTGATTGGGTTTTCCAAGATAAATTCTCGTGTTCTTTGTTTCTGTTCTTTGTCTTTCTTCTAGAGATCCTATTGTTTATTTGCAATTAAGTTATACTGCTATAATCTTGTAAAAAGTAAAAACTAATAAGCGGCTCCCCTAAAACTTTATCAAAGGGCAGTGTTAGGAACAATACTATGTCCAACAATATTATAAACTCTGAAAGTGGAGGCATAGTGTCCAACTGGCAGATGAGCTCATGTGTGAGCTTTCACCTTGTATTAATGCCAAGATTGGGAACCGAGGCAGTCACTTGTGCTTCAGGATCTCCTCCTCGAGCTACTCTCCTCACGCATTTGTTATTTTATTGCTCTTCCCAGGCAATTCTCTAGCAATAGTGTGATTATTTCGGTGGCCATTTTAGGAATGTGGAGGGTTTGGACAAGCAGGCCGGTCTGAGCATCAATAGGTGGTGTTGACAGCTGTTCAGCTCAGCATTTCTGGGAGGCAAATTTCTGTAAGATACCCCAGCTCTATTCTGTTGTATTTCATCAGCACCAAAGCAGGCATTCTGTTCTTTGTTTTGGTCATGAAGGAATCTTGGTGGCCAGAAGCCTGAAATTGTCGCTATGGAGATCTTGAGCTCCAAAGAGATTGCCAAAGATGACCATCATCCAGAAGAAGGCCACAGAAGCCATGTTTTTTCACTTGTTTTTTTAAGTTTTATGTTCTTTACTTGCTTTTTACTGTTAGGACAGTTTGTTCAGATATATAGTACCAGACTTTACGGGAACTCAGTAGTTGCTGTGTTATGGATGTACAAGGAGGATCAATTTTGTGGAGTAAATTCCCAGCTATAGTCATTTTGGATTATCTCTAGACAGTAAATTATGGCTGAATCTTCTCAGTTTTTTTTAATTTAAATTTCTCTGTTTTAATTATTAAATTAAAAAATAAAATAAAAAATTCCAGCCGATACGGGCACAACAGGAATGACATAAAAGGGATCTTTCATCCAGAAACAATATATGATTAAAACAATATATTTAACATGTGCCCTCTAGAACAGGGAAATTGATAGTAGCAGATTAATCCCAATAAACTACTAAGAGAAACTTACCTCTTGCTAAATTGATCTGGGAAACAAGATATTCCCTCTCCTGAGGTTCTAATAGTAGTTGTTGAGCTTTTGCTAATGCTGCATGTAAAGATATTTCATATTTGTTAGAATAAACCGTGTCACTTGAAAGTCAAATAAAATTAAATAGAAGAAAATTAACTGTAATCCCATTAATGCACATTAATCCAGAATGGCCAACACTAACACCTTCGTTCGGCCACAAAAAATTGTTAAAGAACAATACTATACTGATTTTACTATAATTATAAGTTGACTGATCACATTTTTACAATAAGATATAAAATCAACAAAATCAATGGAATCACATGGCCTGCAAGGTATAGCAAGCACTTCCATATACATAATTCAATGATAAGAACTACAAGAGGCACCAATAGCAGGACACTCATAAATTTGATCTTGGAAGGCAATAAAATTGACAAGCTAACTTGTCAAAATGTGAGGCTTAAGCAAATTCAAGCAGGAGATCCACTACCATCAAGCATCAAAATATGTACCAAAATGGACAAAAAGGATAAACTGAAATCCCAACAATGTAGTAATTACCATTCAACTGTCAAACTAAAATCCATGTTGCAGTCTTAGATAAACAAGTGATACAAGAAACAAGAGAGACATTGATCTCTGCTTATGACCAAAACCAGTCACAAGATCCTTTTAATATATTAACATACCTGCACAAGCACTGCTAAATCAGTGATGAGCGACATCCACACACTTTTCTATGCTTTCTGGATCCTTTCAGAAACTATTTCATAAAAAGATTCTATTATAGAGATCACATCAAGAATCTGATGATCAGCAATGCTGTCTATGAATCAAAAGATGTGCCAAATTAAAATAGGGAAAATAAAAGAACACTGGGAATTAGCTCTAAATTGCAAGACAGGCCGCTTACTATAAGTGTAAAGTTGTAAACCCCTCTTTCATGAAGAATGGCAGGCTTTGAGGCTTGTTAACAGAAAAATTGCCACAATTCAAATGGATGATAGTTCATGATTTTAATACAGTTGGGTTGTATGAAGATAGGGACAGCATTGCTCCTGGCTTTTTATCACCTTCTGAAAGGCAGTTCCTGGAATAATTAGACCACACCCTGCAATTTACAATAATTGAAAATAGGAGCACGAGAAGAGATCTGGGTGGTTCACATTGTAAATTAAGGGTATTTGCTGGATTGGGCAGGTTTATGAGATCTTGGAACCCTTTTACTATTGCTTCTTCCTTAAGAGAGATATGCAGAGGTCACTTGTTCAGTCACAGGGTCAGATAATCTTCAAGGTTAATGAAAAGGTAAGGAAGTGATGCAAAAGCAGCTATTAAGAGGCAAATACAGCTTTGGCAAAATCGAGTGCTTAATCGAAATATTTCTAGTTGTGGGGAAAGTCTTCAAGTGAAGCAGGAACCACTAAACAGTGACCACGAAAATCCGTCAGGCTACACGCTCGTTTGGTGTAGTGTTGGACACACCCCTGCGACTCCAGTTTAACCCACATTTCGCTGTGAGAACCACACCTAGTAATTCCGGACACATTCCACAAACCCCTCGGGTAAATCTGGTATCCCCTTCCCTTTAATAATCAAGATCATCTTTCACATTAATAAAATTGATCAACAATTTACCCACTCTTCTAATACTCATTAATAATTTAAAACTAACAACGCGACAATTGCAAAACTTTCCCAACACAATCAACATTTTCACTTCTCGGCACTAGTCTTTACATTTCATATCTTGTGGTTAAATTATTCTCCCAAATGTCGTGAATGCTTCTTTAAAACTACATGTTGTGATTTAAATGTTGCAAATGGTCTTTTTGTTTCAGTAATCATCTCATCTTTTAATCTCCTAGATTAGTTGTTTCTCATCTTCTTAGATTAACAACCATAGATTTTATTTTATTAGGGAACACCCCCCTTGGCTTTGCCAAGAGTTGGCCTAGACGGAGGGGCCGAGTATCAGGTGAAAACACTTGGCTATGGCTTGCCCGCAAGGTCGCATCTAGTGGCTTGAAGATTTCTGCCACGTGACCGAGGTGCGAACTAGGCGGCAACAATGACATTGTCTAAGTATAAAAGGATTCTGATTATCAACCCATCTATTTTCACCCTCTACCTCCTTTTTCATTAATCCTTTCTTCTAATCTGTCAATATAGAACCCAAACAAAGTCAATGAGAGAGGGTGGCCTTGTTTCACGATTCACGCCAATATCATTGCTGAAGCTACCCAATAGTCCTCCCTTGAGCTTTGGTGCAATGCAACCCTCCATCCCTCCAAGACCTCCCACTCAATGAGCCTAATCCATGTTGCCCCTTAGTTACCATTTCGAAGGCTTTCCAAAAGTCCACAGAGCAGCTCCAATGTTCTTCGTCTTTGAAGTCCCAAGTCCTCTCCACCATGTGTCATAAGGTGAGGCAATGAACAATGATGGAGTGTTTGATCCTAATGTTCGCCCCCTTTTCCTTGTGTCTTCTGCACATTTGTCAAGTTTATTTTTGAGCATTTCTCCCATAGTTTCACAAACACCAATCTGATAATAACTATTGATCTATAATTGCATGGGTTGTTCTTCTCCCCTCCTTTGAAGATAAATATGATGAACGTGTTGTCCAACTCATTCAAAATCCCTCTAAGAGCATGTGTAAGTGAAATATATTACTACGAGTCAACTTCAACACGATATCCAACCATGTAGATAATGAAAAGTTGAGAAGTAAAAAGCTTTGACCAAGATTTTGGAAGACTCTTTGACAGCAATGATTTGATAAATATCAAGCCTAAAAAAGGTTTAGCATTTATTGCAGAAAAATGGATAGATCTCTCGTCACTAGTGATTTGGAAATGCAAAAAACTAAAACAGAATCTAGCGTTCTATACTAGGATTGGGTTTGGAATCTGTATCCTTAACCAACCTCAATTTTTTTGTATTCAAACAAGAAAAAGAACCCCACTCAAGTATGACCAAAGATAGCTTCAAAAGAAGCGTTCATGGAAGAAATTAAGAAATAATTGCAACAAGTAGATCTCAAAAAATAGCTACACGGTTCATGAGACCAAGAAGTTGCAACATGCAGAAAATATAAGGTTATGGAATGGAAATATGCAGTTAGGAAAAAAGACTGCAGGTTTAACCTGTAATGTCCAGAAAAGAACCGCATACGTAGATTGTAGAATCCACAGAGATGTACAGTCATGGAATCACAGAAAGTCACAAAATAGAGGTGCAAAATTTCAGAAAGACTACAACGCCAGGTTGCAGAAGCTTGGAGAAGCCTGCTGCACTCAACCATAGCAGAAAGGAAAAGAGGTCACAATTCCAGGGCAGGTGAACCAATAAAGAAGCTAACCCTTATGCATAAATGTGGAAGGCCAACAAAAAGGAACCATTGCAGCAGTTACTCTGAGAAAAAGTGGTCACTGGATATTGGGTCTCAAAGCTTTGCTGCCTTTCTCTTTTTGGCATTTTGTATCATTTGTCCTCATGCAAATATAAATATAGTTGAGGAGAACTGAGTAAGAGGCTTTTGGCTCTTATGTTTGTCATTTCTCTTGTAAACCCATTGGAAGAAGTTAGCTTAGCTACAACAGCAAGCTAGAGCTAGTAAACTAAAATCTTAGCACCACAGGGAAAGTAACAAGAACTATTCTAATGGAATCTTCTTCATTGATGAAATGACAATTTTATCCATGCCATCTGGCCAAGTCTTGCATGTTCACATCAGTCTGAGTTAATGCACTCTGTCATTGTTGAGAGACTATTGGCATAACTTTCTATAGCTATACATTGAGGCCCATAAATCCATGACCATAAGGTCTTGAATTGTGTTTATTCTCTCTAAAGCTTTTCATCTGCACCTCTAGATCAAGATCAGTCAACTTGAACACATTAAAATTCGTGATCATCCCATAGGGGAATGTGTGACCTCCGTACTAATTGTGGTCCGCATCTGTGTTCTTTTGGGTTAACATCCCCTTCACCACCTTAGTAAAACTATAAACTCTGACCTTTAAATTAGCATATAAGGCACTTTGGGTCACATACTTGCCGTTGCCTTCAGAATTGTTACCTTCAACTTTGTGGCTCTGGATAGTTAGCACCTTGTTATGTTGACCTGCATTGCAATCCTTCTGCCCATACCACTTGTTACCGCCAGGAAAATTAAGAGCTTCTTACTTAAAATAAGACTTCAACCTCTTTAAATGTGGAATGGAAAAAAATGGGAGGGCCACCTGCACCCTTAAAATGGTAGGGAAGGCATCTGCTAACCCTTATTAACTTATGAAACCAAACAACACTTGAAATTGGAAAGAAAAGTATTTCACTTAAAAATGTTGAAATGACATTATATTTCATTATATGATGAAAGATGAGTATATAGCTCATATTTTCATGATAAATGGCTTAAGCCATATTCAAGCAATTTTAGGATAGCTTAAAGCCAATAAATCCAATATTTAAAGGGCCAATAAGGCCAATATTTAAAAGGGCCCTCAGTCTAGAGGTATTAAACATCCTCTTTTAGACCTAGTTTAGAGCCATTTTGGATGGGCTTTCAAGACGGATTTAGATTTACATATTTAAAATGTCAAAAATAGGGCCTCCTTCCACTTATAAGGCACAAATATACATACAAATAATACAAATGATTGTGGTTTAGTCCTGACATACAAAGTGGCTATCAAGTAATTTAAAAAGTAAATTTGGGACGTCGGGGCACAACAGAAATTTAATCACAGATGAAAATGCTTAAGCTGCAGTGCTCATCAAAGCAACCAAGTTAATGTTGGTGTGAGTCGGAGTTCAGACCAAGATGGCACAAGATTGGATATTTATCAAAAGTTGATAAATAACTATTTTTGTTGAATTGAGCATTCAAGGTTATTTACAGTTTCACTATATCTACAAAAGGGAAAATATCACAAAATTTCCGTTGATCAAAATTGTGGCCTTATGTGATGTCCTTAAACAAACTTAGATTGTATGGGTATACTTTGAAACCCAATTTGGACTTATGCATTCCTTAATATATGAAATAAAAAATACTTAATGAATAGATTTTACTCTTTTGTAAATGAAAAAGGAAGACAAGAGGCGCTAAACAAAATCAAACTTCAAAAAGTAGACAAATGTCATTGATATATGATACTTGAACAAGTTTGCAGAGAACAGAAACAAATAGAAAATCATCAAAATCTTCCAATGTTTCATTCTGCAATATAAAAATGTTTTCTTTGTTGAGAATATAAAAAGACTCTTTTTGGAATGAACACTCAGCATTAAGCAATCAGCAAATATAGAAATATGCAAAATGGACACAAACAACCCAGTCTTAACATACGAAAATGTTGGACAGCAAATACTTGCTTCAACAAAAAATAACATAAAATAGCTTCCAGGACAACAAGACAATATAATATGTCAGGACAACAAGACAACAAGATAATATGTTCTTTCGATGCCAGAAACAATAGCAAACAATGACAGAATATGTTGACTTTCACATACCTCCAAATGCCTCTTTTGCCTGTGGGTGCTTGCACTTATCAGGATGTACCAATAATGATAGCTGATACAAATGAAACATCAATTAATCAGCAACTGTCAGGAACAGATCCGCTAAAAACCCTATAATTAACTTGCATTACAAACTTATAACATCAATTAAATTTTAAAATAACACGAGAAATTTAAATTTCTTCACTTCATCTTGATTGTAAATCTTTCAGACTACAAAAGAACAATCTCAAGCCAAAGGTCAAATGGACTAAATCTGTTGCAAAGTGGTAGTTGAAAGGCTTCTATTTAATAGTTTTATCACCAAAAGGCTGTCTTGGGCAAATTTCACTGATTCCATAACTCAATGAAAAATATGGACAAGATGACAAACAACACTAGAAACCTCTAAAATCAGTCTTTGAGATAATAAAAAAGTGTCTGGCTTGTTACAACCACTATTATCAGCTAGTATAATTGTCACACTTAGACGATTCAAATCTCAAATTACATCCCAATACTCCTGCCTAGAATTCAATTGATCAAAGGCATCAATTGTAATTTAGTAATTTACCAATATGTACTAATGGTTACCTCATCTCAGGGTCTAATCAGCTAACATCTTATTTTTCAAAACAATGTTATTTTAAAACTTTCATTTCAGGAATCTGGGGGCACGGATTTGAGGTTTGCTGCAAATATTCCCATCAAAGTTGTAGTGCATAGAATCTATAAGAAGAAGAAGAAGAATACATACATACAAGCAATAAATCCACCTGAATAATTATGAAGAAATTATCCAAAACAAGCTGTCTTCCTCAATGTAATTAGATGTTAACTTCTGCATGTGTAGTTTTGCCTGCTCAACTCTGTAGTTTTGACTAATTTAGTCAGGCCTTGGCCTTGGGTTCCACATATGGAATCTATACAACGTATTTACAATTTTACACACCAAATTGTCATTACAACTCAATCCACATGGCTCAACACCCATTAAGATAACCACTCCAAAACCATATGAGCATAATCTGATCAAATATAACCCAAGGGTCAAAACTAGGGCATTACAAACTACATGAGAATCCAACTATTGATCTCCTAGAACACAACCAAGAATATTGCAAGTAGCACAAACTCTTCTAAATGACAAATATACAAGAGTGTTATACCAAACGGGTGGAAAAGGGAAGCTCTAAAAAGTGAGGAAAGTCAGCAAAGAGATGAAACTCCTAATAAACGATTCTCCCTCCTCTAAACCACATGAGCATAATCTGATCAAATATAACCCAAGGGTCAAAACTAGGGTATTACAAACTACGTGGCAATTCAACTAGTGATCTCCTAGAACACAACCAAGAATATTGCAAGTAGCACAAACTCTTCTAAATGGCAAACATACAAGAGGGTTATACCAAATGGGTGGAATAGGGAAGCCCTACAAAGTAAAGAAAATAAGCAAAGAGGTGAAACTCTTAATAAACTATTCTCCTTCCTCTAAGTTTAATGTAGTCTATGGGATTACACAGTAAGCAGTTACTAGTAGTGCATCTAACAACAAATTAATATATAAGCAAGCATACATAGAGAGGGGAAAGAGAGAAGAAAGTAGTATCCGAACCAGCAACATGTAGTATACATCATAGATTCATGTCTATATATATAGTTACAATCATGAAAGGTAGTTACAGCTTCCTTAACTACCTTGGTCAGTCAACACGACTAAGCCATCGACCGAGTCGACTAATAGTCAAATATATTCCCTAGTACACAGAGTCAACTAGGCTCCTCCAACATCTTCCCCACCCTCAACCTCTTCTTCACCCCGAAGAAGGAAGGAAATCAAATTATAGACAAAATCAAAACTTTTTGAAAAGTCTTCAGTCTTTTACAATCTATCAAGCTGTACACTGTTGGTCTCATGATTCATCTGACAGAGATGCATTTGACTGCTAGTTCGTTGATTCACTTGACTGGAAAAATTAAATCTCTACTGAGGTGGTGAAGCCTATCGCGGGGAGGCAATGGTGGGTCTTATACTACAAGAAACTATATTACATTGAAATGTTGTACAAAACTGAGATTCCAAAATATCTTTAGAAGCACACAATTTTTCTAATGGCTTCATCAGCTCATAAAGCTCTGAATCATTAAGAGCACTTTGGGCAACAAAACCACTAGATTCATGGTGATCATCATTAGATTTACCAATGATTATGTCGCATTCAAGGTTGAGATCATCTTCATCTTCTCATATATTTGCAATAGCCTCAAAGCATGGAGAAGAAGAATGAAATGAATCTCTAGTAGTGTTACCTAAAGCCGAGTGAAAATTATTGCAAACATAAACAAGATCTTTCAATTTTCCAAACAATAACTTATTTCTCCTCAGAATGAATATGGTTGAAGTCACTTCAACTTATTTCACAAGTCGCACTCAATCCTTATCTCAAGACACAAATAGAAAAAAGCTACAAGTCAAAGGTTTCTTTTACATTAAAATCCCACCATACTCTTGGAATAGTAGCAGTCCAATGCCCCTTGGGCAAGTGCTTGCAAATATCCCTTCTTGTAACTAATATGACTTAAGTTTCTCTCTAACCTCCCTTGTAAATAGTGGGATCTGGTTTAACCTCAATAGCTTCATAAAGGCCATTCACTTCTTGATCATTATTTATTTTTAACCTAACTAATCTAAGGTCCAAATAGCATGTTGCTACATGTAAAGAGCTATGCATCATCCTCCATCTTGCATCAACTCCATCCATGCTATTAAAAGCACTTGTAGTGGCTTACTTGCAACAATCCATACCGTCGTTAAAAAAACCCATACAAGGCATGTCATTATCAACCATGTAAAATGTATCAATGGTTGCATCACAAATTTTTCAAATCTCGATAGCACCATCCCAAAAGTCATTGGTAAAGATTATTTGTTCCAAACTCCTTCCTTTAAAACATTTTGAAAGAATGGACCTCTCACAGTCGTTGCAAATAACAGATCTTAGACTTCCTTTTCCTAAGCCACACTTTTCAAACTAACATAAAATGGGGCACATCTTGTATCACAAGGCCTCAATAACTCACTAAACGCATGTTTCTTGTATAAAAGCCACATGGATGGTTGTTAAATACAAAAATTTAACAGAGGTTGTTGGGATGTAAGTTTTACTTGGTCCCTCCAAGTTGTGTTTAAAGGGAGATGTTAAAATATGTAAACCCAACTTACTAAGCTTCTAGACCACATTGATCATTGTTAAGGTCAGCTTGTGTATTGGGTTAGGTTAATTTGCTTCAATTATTGGCTAAGCTACTTCAAAGTTAGGTTTATTATGAGACAAGTCCAATACCATTAATTCTTACATTTATCATTTTATTCCATTGTTCATCACCATGGTAGTTGGACTTCAAATATTTAAAGTTTAATTTTTATTTTGCAAACTTGTTAATATTTTATGCATTTTTTCACATATCAAGTTACCACCAAGTTTTGGCAAGTTATCAAGAAGACTCTCCATTATAGCTTTATTGATGAATCAATGTCAAGCCTAGTATGTTTTTGGTATTTACAAGGTGCAAGAGATAGGAGAGATGTGAGAGATGGAAATTTCATAAAAATATGCAATTAAATGAATCTTGTGGTAAAATTTGGCCCTACTAAAACTAACCAAAAAGTTGTAATACAGGTGAACCTTGTAGGTAGCCAAAGTGTAAATTCTTGTATAGACTCCATACCCCAAAACTAAGAATCAAGGAGAAAACATACCATTTCTTATGTCTTAATAAAATGATTTCCAGCATTCATCTGTATCTCAAACAGCACTTATATGAGATGGTCCAAGAGATGCCATATATGTACACCTACATGAAAATAGGGCATACTACGTGACTATGGATACATTCTTATTTCTCCCAGTAATGTATTCTTTTAGTACAAAAAGATAAAATATTAAGGGAAACTGTCACATATGAATTGTACGAAACCCTACAAAATGCACCTTACTTTTTTTATAGTATTATTGGAAATAACCTGAACGCCAGAGTATTCCTAAGCAGGCTAGAAGGAGCCAAATAGGAAACCACCATCAGATAGCTCGGATGCAATAGTTTGCTTCCTCGGTTCACAAAGACAACTATACAGGTTCACACAATTCGTGTAGAATAGAAACGGAAGGAGGAGTTGGGTTCAGCTAATCTACTTTTGAAAATGGCCAAGGCTTTTCAAATTTAGGGAAATCGCATAGCGACCAAAGAACACACTAAGAAACAAGGTTAATCACAACATACTCCAATAATTTTCAGACTTCCCAGATAGTGGGTGAGGCTAGAATTCAAGCAAGAGGTAAATAAAATGCAAAGAAATGACATGAGAAAAAACAGACTGAATCCCCCCTCAAAAGCTGATCCCTAAAATTCCTTTTGACCAAGACACAAAACCAGGAAAAATGAACTTGGTAGTGTAATGTGTATCTATAACAAAATAATCTAGGAAACTATAAGCAATGTTGTACATTGAAACCTGGAAGTCAGAAATGCAATGAAAGGGTTTATTTGGAACATAGTTTTGTTGTTCAACAAACTGATGGATTTCTAGATTAACACATTTTATTTTAGATGATACACTCTTACTTTCATCGGATGTAGAGTCCTAGACAAATGAAGCCCAAGAGAATGAGATTGCATTTCATTCCATCAGTAAAAAGATGAAGAAAATCATGGAGATGACAAGAGGGTGTCCAATATTGAATATGGAAAGAAGAAAATACATTGCAATAGCTCAAAACCCAAAAAAACTTTGAGACCAACGCAGTGCTGTACCCTGCATCTGCTTTGTAGAATAGGAAGATGAGGAAAGATACCATGTATCTGGCCACAATCATGAAGCACTCAACGCTTACCCAGTCAAACCCTATCTCTAGTCTAATCAGCTAGTGCATCCTAGCTGCACAGATAAGTGTGCCAAGTAAGAGTGACTCTGGAAGATGAACTGGAGCATGCAAACATGCATCTCCTTTTTTGAGAATCGAGCCCTCTACCTAAACTTGAATCTTACCCATGTAAGTGTCTTAGGCAAGCTAGGGATCCATGCCCTATCTAAAAATAGATCATGCATGCATTCTATGTCTGAACTGAACTGAAGCAAAACTAAAAACCAAAATTAACTGAAGGTGGCAAAAGTAGAAATATGCTAATAAGATAGGAGCATGCACACCAAAGACATGCATGTGCTCCCTACTCTCCTACATAAATTTGCCTCCCTCACTCTACTACACACAGGAACCATGACAAACTGCTTCCATAATTGCTATTGCATAGACCTGCAATAACTGCACCATTACTATTGCCATACCTGACGCCTGAATGCACCCTGATACTATGAAGAAGACTGTCCGAGCTAAAGTAGGTAAAAAACTAACATTCCCTCTTAGCAAGGAAAGTGTTCATCAAACCTAGTCTCTGCCTAAACATCTTGAACTTCCCTTCGCTAGTGGCTTAGTCAAGATCCACAACATATTGATCTGTCAAAACACACTTTAGAATAAGTGCTCCCTTCTAAACCACGTCCCAAAGAATGTGGTGTTTGATGTCAATGTGCCTGGAGTGGGCATGGAATACTGGATTCCCTGACGATCTAATACAACTCTCTGATTGTCAGAATAGACCACAATGGGCTCCAAAATCCCACCTGTCAATTTTGGTATCAACTCGCAAGCCCGTATGGCTTCACAACTAGTAGTGTTGGCTGCCATGTACTATGCCTCCATTGAACTCAATGCCACTAATGTTGACTTCCTACTGAACCAAGATATCACTCCTGAACCCAAACTGAAGCAACAACCTAAAGTACTCTTCCTATCACTAGCATCAGCTGACTAGTCAAAATCAACAAACCCATGCATCATCAACACACCATCTCCTACATACCTCGAACAGTAATGTATTGTGTGCCCTTTATGTAACAGAGCACATGTTTTGCAGGTACCAAGTGAATCTGCCTCAACTCAACCATATATTGGCTCAAGGTGCTCATTGCAGAACATATATCAAGTTTGATATTACCCAAATAGATCAAACATCCAATCAACTGTCTATACACTAAAAGATCTACCAAATCTGAATCCAAGTCAACATACAACTTTGAATTTGGTACCTTGTGAGTAGCTAAAGGTTTACAGTCCATCATCTAAAACCTTTTTAGAATCTCAACTACCTACTTACCCTGTGCAAGGAACACATCACCTGGACTCTACCACACCTCTAGACCAAAGAAACATTGCAACAATCCAATGTCCTCCATCTTAAACTCACATGCCAAATAGGAGTTGGAGACCTATAGTTTCATCGAAAATGTCAAAAGAATGTAAATTGGTTAGAGAGACTGGTTTATTTGCATTATAACTTGCAATTGTTATCCCATTATTGTGACAAGTCAAACATGGAGAATAATTTAGAGGATGGTGCTTAGGTTTTGGAGCAATAAGAGAATGTTCTTTTTGACGATGATGATGACCATGATGAGATGCCACCCCCATCTATTGTCATTGTCACCCTAGCTAGGACTCTAGATGTAAGAGTTGCATATTCACTCTCATCTACACAGTTACCTCTAGCTCCAACTCTAGCTCCACTACCAGTGCAAATAGCCTATTTCATTCCAAAAATTAATGATTTACTTCCAATTATATGGTTTAAACTTTTATATGTTCATAATATATAAAAATATATACTACAATCCTAAGACATTCCGCTCCTGAGGTTTTAGGGGAAATGGCACTCTCAATCCCATGATCTAGAAACCTTCGCCAACTCCCTCTCTATGGGAGAATCCTCTCACTATGTAGTATGAACCAAGCCTTGTACATCTTTATGCTATCATCAATTGCATGCTTTATCTTGTACAACAACCTAGAATCAACAACTAATTTCCTCTCTAGTTTAGGTACAATCTCCCACACATCATTCTTCATGATGGAGTTGTACTCCTTCATGGCATCCTACCATAACTGCTCACCTTTTTTTTCTTTTTTTTCTTCCAAAGAAAAAATTCGTAAATATTTTATTCACATTCAGCAGATGGCCCAAAAGGTCCATTATACAAAATTCAACTATGAAGTTGTCATTACATACCGATATTTGCCTCAAGAAAGAGCACAAAATACCATTACATACCCAGAACTACTCACCTACTACTACCTACTCATAACCAGAAGGCCCTTTATCAATAATAGAAGACATCAATGCAACATAATTGCGAAATTTTTGCAAAGGGTCACTTGAGCCAAAACAATTCTACGGAGCATCAACTTGCTCCTCTACCTCCTACAATGTATGGCATATACATAAGCCACCTCGAATTCCTAACTATACTAAAAGGTGAAATAGTCTATTTACCTATACTAGAACCTAGCTTTGTAGCATCAACAATTAGGATAGCAATTGTTTCTACCTCCTCAACCTCTATTAAAGGTCCTTGTGACCTTGAAGACCATGCATCTTCATTAACCTTCACATCCCAACATACTACTATCTTCCTATGAGATGGAGCATGGATATTGTAAGTCTTTGAAACAAGAAGGTAAACAAGACTCCTCAACACCCTAAAAAGAGAAAAATCTACTTTATCCCTTGTGAAAGTTTCCTTTAGTCACCTGTTCAATATGTAGAGTATTGTACAACATGTCTCTAACCAAAGAAGCATAGATTGATCCAAGTCATGAGCTATAGATTTAGCAATCCCTACCATGAACCCATTGTTTATTTCTGCAACCTATTTGTTGCAGGTTGTAAGGCACTGTAAACTCGCTTTTGATCCATGCTTTCGTACAAAATAAATCAAAACCATTGTCTTATCTTATTGCCTTGATCTTCCTACCTATCTAGTTCTCAATAAGAGCTTTAAACTCTCATAACCAATGTTATAAGAACCAAACCGATCATTGAATCAATGGACCCTAAACACTAGAAACCGACCAAAACCATACCAAAACCAGAAAAAAATCCGGTCGACCAAAGAGTGCATAAAATATTCAAATATATATATATCTAAGTCACTTGACACGAGGACACGGGGATTCGAGTGTCCGACACGGACACAATGACCCCCAGAATCAGGACACGTAGGACACATTATATATATATATATATATATTTTTAAAATTATATATATTAAAAATATAGAAATATAGATCCAAATTTTTACATATTCAATAGAAATCAAAATCAATGCACATTTAACATTAGTAATTACATATTTAAATCCTTCAAATCTTCTTCACCTGCAAAACAAACACACTTTAGAGCCCTCTCCACACTTGCAAATGATAAAAAGAAAGTGAAAATTTTGATTTAAAGCAATTCTGGGCATTTTTTTAGTGGAAAACATGTCCTATTTTTGGGACACGCATCGGGTCCTTGAACACGCGTGTTCGAACACAGGACACGCTGCAGAGACATGTCGGACACGCAGGCCCTTTTGGACGTGTCCGGTTTCATATATATATATATATACACATGTGAATTTAAACCATTAAACGCAAACATGCAAAGCTTTGTCACAAATATGCTAAGCTTTCTCACGTATATAGCAAGTAAGGGTGCATATAAGTAAAATAGCACAGAGTGCAATCCATATTTAAACCAAAATACATAAACAATGAGGCTCTAAATGGTCTCTAGAGTCAAAAAAACATCATGCTCAACAAATAACTAATCATCAAAATCATTGCCTACATTAGGATCTTATTCATCAATAGCACCATTTGCCACACTCCTCTAATAAGCTCTAGCCTTTGCCTCTACCTTGAATCTTGAAGTCGATCCTATAGAGACAACAGTCAACACCTCCAATTTTTATGAAACTTACTAATCCAAGCGTTAAAATAAGGTAGAAAAAGCTTCCCATGCCTAATAAGTGATTTTACTTATGTGAATGATACATTTTCACGAAGGTTGGTTGTGACAAAGGAGTTCAACAATCAACACCACCAACCTCAAGGTACATAGAGGGTCCATAGGCATCTAAATGAATCAGATCAAGAATCCCTTTTGACTTGTGCTCACTTCCAAATAAAGCACCCTTGGCATACTTGTGGAATGCACATCCCTTGCACACTACACTCCTCTCCACCTTGAAATCGAAAAATCCAACCACCATATCTTCCAAAAGAGGCAAAGATCCATAGTTCAAGTGACCAAGTCTTCCATGCCAATGCTCACACAAATTTCTACTGCAAATCAACAAGGCTCCCTACTTCATGGGATTTATTAGCAATCTTTATAGTCCACCCTCTCTAACTCCTTTGGCCAAGAGTCAACCAAGATCAAGGCTACGACTTTCAATGATTAAAACTATTGTTTGATGGCATTGCTTCGATCTTTCTACCTATCTAGTTCTCAATAAATGTTTCTAAAGACCTTATCCTTGGTCTTCATAAAATATCTCCAAGTCTTTCTAGAAGTATCATCAATTAAAGTAGCATAATAAAGATTCATGCCAATGAAGCTAATGGCATGGAACAATAGATATCTAAATGAATCAAATCAAGAACCCTTCTTGGCCCATGCTCACTTCCTAATAAAGCACCCTTGGCATACTTGTGGAGTGCACAGCCCTTGCACACTCTCCTCTCCGCCTTGAAATCAAAAAATCCAATCATCATATCTTTCAAAGAGGGAAAGATCCATAATTCAAGCGACCAAATCTTCTATGCCAAAGCTCACACAAATTGCCAATGCTAGTCAACAAGGCTCTCTACTTCATGAAATCTGTTAACAATCTGTAAAGTTCACTCTAACTTCTTTTGCCAAGACTCGGCCACGATTAGAGCAATGAAATTTGAAGATCACTTCCTAATCATCAAATTCAACCTTGCACTTTAAATCTGTTAGACAAGAAATTGAAAGTAGAATTTTAGTCATACCAAGGACATACAATATCTCATCGAGTTTTGAAACTTTATTTATTGGTATCCAAAATGACAAAGAACCTAACTTAATCAAATGTTGTGTCAAACCTACGAATCAACTCAACCACGATGAAAGCTTCTACATTTCTGCAAAATGTTTTTGTTGTTGTCGTTGCTTACCCTTCCCACTCTTCTCAATGACACTAAGTATGGTGGCCATGCTAGTTGCACTTAAAGCACTTGATATGGCTCAAATTCTTCTTTTACTAGTTAGAAGACCTTGAGACTTCCTTATTTGACCCTTCACATATCTTCATTTCCTCACCTTCCTTATGAGGACCAAATCTAGTACATCCTCATAGCTAATTAAAATTCTATAATTTTGTCTCTTCCAAAACAAAGGCATCCCACAAGCTTTTGAACGACGTTAGAATCTCACAAGCACATATAGATTGTCCAAAATTATGCCAAGATGGACCAAAGCAATTCAAAGTAATCCAAACTCGCTCATCCTCTTTTATTTTCTCACCAATATAATTAGTTAATCTCTCAAATCTATGATCTCCATACAATAGCTAGGTAAGGCATTAATCTTTCTCATGCAAGTATCAGTTAGATTCCTCTTCAAGAACGTTCTCCTGGACATGTTCTCGCCCTGGTACAAGGTGACCAAGGCAATATCCATCTGTCTAGTCATCTTAATCTCTATGATGTAAGATGTGAGGGGTTAGATGATCCTTCATCAAATCCTTCGGCAAAAGCACTTTAATACCATGCTAATTTTCGAAAAAGGTAAGCAAATTCTACATTTAAAAATAATAACCTAAATCCTAGGTAGATAAAAACTTGAAAGCTTCAACCAAAACAATAAATCTAAGTACGTTAACTAAAAACACATTGTTAAAAATTCGAAAAACAAAAGACAAATTTGAACTCTCAACCGCATCTATCTTCTATTGAATATGGAAAAAAGAAAAAACATTGCAATAGCTCAAAACCAAAAAAATCGCTAACCAACAAATAGGTGCGCCTTGCATCTCCCTTATAGAATAGGAAGATGATGGGAGATACAATTTACCTAGTCACATGCATAAAGTGCTCAACAGTGACTCTATCAAATCCTAACCCTTATCTAATCACCTAGCTACATGGATAAGTGTGCCAAGTAAGTGCACCTCAAATGGAAGAAAAACTAGAGCATGCAAGCATGTAGTCCCTTCCTTGAGAACTACATGTCTACCTAAACTAGAATCTAAACCATGCAAGCATCCCTAAGCAACCCATGGATCTACACCCTCTCTAAGAATAGATCAACCTACATTCTAAAACTGGACTACTAAAGCAAAACTAGAATTGCTAAATTTGGACATGTAAACTAGAATTAACTGAAGGTGAAAATACTAGAAATTTAATAAGATAGCCCCCTCTACTCTCCTAAATAATTGTGCCTCCCTCCAATCTACTATGCACATGAACCAAGACACTTTGTCATTGTGCATACTTGTAATATGTGTACACTTACTATTGTTGTAATATGTGTACCTGATGACTGAGGGCACCATGGTCTTATGAAGAACACTGAGCAAACTAAACTAAGTAAAAATCTAACAATTGTGAGACAAAGATGGCTTATGAGGCATTATTCCCAGCAAAAACTTTTCCAATCTAGAAGTTGGCTATGGAATACTAGTCCCCAAGTTGATGTGACAACATTCTCCCTCTCTCTAGTACCAAGATTTTTGTCAATTTCAATGTCGTTCCTTATGGGCCCTCTTCGACTTATCCTTGTTATCTATGCGATGTCTATAATTGCAAGCTAAGTAGCACTGAAATAGATACAGGAACAGATATAGATAGGTTGGGGGCAACAAATATATATACATACATATGTGTGCAATATCTATAATGCGGAGCTAAGTTAAAATGAAACAAATATAGAAATAGATAGAGACAGGAGGGGGCAGGCAATAGACATACGTACATACATACATGTATATATATATATGCAAAAATACCATGAGACATATATAATTCAGATTATCATTCATCGATTAGATTTAAAGGCATTCATGTCATTTATAACAATTCAAATTAGCAAACTCAAATAGTCCTAGACAATATTCTTCCATCCAAAGTGCCATAGATAAGCGAACCCTAGCCCTAGGGATTAGCTCAAATGGTCATGAGCTAGACATGAGATCTCTTCCCCAAAAATTGGGGAGGTCACAAGTTCGACTCTATTGATCCCTTGAGGTTAGGTTCTGTAATCAAGGCTAATGATTTACCTCTTTTACCACAAGGTTGTTCCTTGGGGGAAAAAAGATAAGTCAACCCTTATCAAGCAGTTAATCAAAAACATGTCAACTACTTTGAAACATTGACTTCTAAATCCTAAAATTTCTCAAGGGCTAAATCTAATTGTTAGCACCTAATAAAAGAATACCCTAACTGCACCTCTGAAAGAAGTCATGGAATTTGTGATTAAACCCAATTTTGTAGGTCCATCGATGACTCGACTAAGGTGTATCTAGATTGGTCCATTGATTAACAAAATAATTGACTTGGCATTATGAGGGTCAATCAACTCACTGACCAACTGATAAAGGCATAAATTCAAAAGTTTGTCTACTTATTTGTCTACATAAGTTCAAAGTTCTATTCATCGATTTAGGATTAGGAATTCAATCTTGATTTATAAGCTTTAGGGATTTATATCTAAGTTTCAGGCTCAATATAGGGTTAGGGATTAATAGTTGAATGGTTGATATCATTGTTAGTCATTTATGCACTAATGATTGAATTTCTTGCCATAGATGAACCACAAACCTACAAAGAGGTGGCTGAGAAAGTTGAGTGGTGAAATTCTATGTAATCAAAGTTGATTTTATCAATAAAAATCGAACTTAGAGTTTGTTGGAGCTGCCAAAAGATAATAAAGCAATTGCATGCAAGAGATTCTCAAGATTAAGTGCAACTCTAATGATTTTGTTGATAAATGTAAAGCACAATTGACAGGTAACTGGATGTGAGAAGTATGGTTTGAAGCAAGCATCCAAAGCTGGCACACACTAATCAATGAGCATTACAAAGAAGCTAGATTGAAAATATGTGATGCAAACCCTAACCTTTATGTGAAGACCACTTCTAATGGAGATTTGCTACTAATAATTCTACATGTTGATGATTAATTTTAAACATGTTCTAAAGAAAATATTGAAGCAATGAAGCAATGAGTCTCTTTTGAAATGACAAACCTAGGCAAAAGTCAAAAGGAATTCTCTTGTCTTAGTCATAGCATGCCAATGACCTTATCAAGTGACTCAAAAATGGAGTGTAAAATTTGTGACACCCCAATGGATGTTGTTATGAGGATAACTAAGAATGAACAAGTGGGGAGCTTGATTTACATGACCATTACTAGACTAAACATTAGTTAAGCAGTTGGCACAATGTTTGGATACATGGTAGATTAAGATCCAAGAGAAAGTCAATGAAAAATAGCTAACAAAAACCTGAGATGCATTGAAGGAACAATGAGTTGAAGACCTAAAATCTTCTAGCACAATGACAATCAAGAGTTAGTAAGATATATAGAGTATGGCTAGTTTGGATGCACAAATAACCAGAAGTCCACATCTTGTTTTGTGTTGTGTTGATTTAGCTAATGTGACTTAAGAGTATCAAGGAGTTGCGTGCAAATAAGTTTAGCATGGTACACATTGATCGATGAGCATTTCAAAGAAGCTAGATTCAAAAGATGGGATGCAAACCCTAATCTTTATGTGAAGTCCACTTCTAATGGAATTTGCTACTAACAATTCTATATGTTGATAATTAAATTTTGACATGTTCTAAAGAAGATATTGAAGCAATCAAGAGACATACTTATGTCTTTTAAAATGACAAACCTAGGCATGTTGTGTGACTATCTTGGAATGGAAGTTTGGCAAAGATCAAGAATTTTTCTTGTCTCAATCATAGTATGCCAACAACCTAATCATGTGATTCAAAATGGATGATTGTAATATTTGTGACACCCCAGTTGATCTTGGTGTGAAACTAAGGATGAATCAAGGAAGTCATGTGCAAAACCTTGAATAGACATTGGGTAAGGAGCTTGATCTACTAGACCATTGCTAGACCAAACATTAGTTAAGCAATTGGCCCAATGTTTGGATACATGGCAGATCTAAGAGAGTCATTGGACACCAAATAAGAGAACCTCGAGATGTATTAAAGGAACATTGAATTGGGGATTTGACTTCTTCTAGCACAATGACAATCAAGAATTATCAGATGTATAGATTCATATTAGCTTGGATGTGCAAACAACTGAAATTCCACATCTAGTTTGTGTTGTGTTTGTTTATCTATTGAGATTTCGAGCAGCAAGAAGCTACACACAATTGCTTCACAATATAGGTCAAATAAAAAGGCACAATAAATGCAACATATTAATAAATAATGACAAATTGCTAGATGAGATTAGTTCAATGCTGGAAAAAACTATTGTTTGTTTTTGTAATCACAAAGGTACTATACAACATAGGTTCTCCACCTGAGGAGTCAACATATTGAGGTGAATGTTCACTATAGTAGCTTAAATTAATATATAATTACCATTATGTTTTGAAGCAATTGCATAGGGAAGGTAAGATTGAATAGGCATTGGAATACATCTAAGCAAGTTAAATATGAATAAAAAGCAAGTTTCATCAAGGAAGAATGTTGTAAAATTGTAAATAGCAGTGGGAAATTGTTGCCTGCGAGGGAGACTTGTATTATGTTGAAACATTTTGTATTGACATGAGAAATCCTATTAACCCAAGTTACAGAACACATGTTACATTCTAGGGCACTGTCTGTAATAGACTGGTATGCACTATTGCCAGTCTGTATCTTCTGCAAGGGAAAGCATACCAGGCTGTGCTTGGCAAATTTACAGATACTACTCTGGTAGTAGGCATCTGTTGAATAGATTATGTAACCTTAAAATATGCTGGTAGCAGAGATTATGAAAAGATTGCTATGGTTGGGCATGTTTATCGGAGCATGCAACAACTAGTAAGCATTTGCCCTGGAAAGAGAGAAATAGTGCACAGCAGCAGCTTATGCACACAAGATAATTCTGTCTTGCTATTAGTCACAAAAGTGTCCTGAATGGGATGAAACTTCTTTTCCCAAAAAGGAAAGATGAAAAAAATCAAGAATGCAACCTGACATCAAGCAATCATTTTCCTACGTCTTTCCTCGTTAGTATTCTCCTGATACCAACCCTACCCCCGGCAGGACTTGTTTCTGTAGCAGAGTTTGAATATGTTCACTTTTGGGCATCTCCCTAACTACCTTTGGAGAAAGTATGATCTTCTGTTTTGAAGTTGACTTAATTTAGTACAATGAAATTTGAAGTTTCTTTACAGTGCCTTTCCCTAGCAATAAGTTACATATTAACAAGCATCTACTGGATGCGTTTTAATCAATTCATGCAACTACACTGCTAAACTCACAAATTGGATAAATCCCAAACAAAATCATCGAAGTGGCCCTTGATCAACTGGCTCTAAACCCACAAATTAGACAAGTCCCAAATACAAATCTAAGTGGCCTATCAGTCACTGGTGAGGCCAACATAATATTAACTTTTAAGTATAAAAAAGTCAATCACTAGAGTTGAATGGCAATTTCTTTGGTGCAGTGAACTGTTATTTAGCATAGGACTGACAATGTTTTCCGAAGGACTGTACGCATCACCCAATTAAAGTAATGCACAAATTCCGATTTAGGTTCTTCCAAAATTCCTTGCAGAAATTGAATGGAACTTGCATACGGTATCCACTTAGCGAAATTTAAAATGTCAAATAGCCATTACTATTAGATTGACAAAGTTTATACTGCAGAATAAAGGGTACCTTGCGATACTGCCGCTTCACTTCATTCTCGGTTGAAGAAAATGACAAATTGAGGTGCTCAAAGGGGTTTAATTTGAAGCAAGTAAGAACCCTGCGAAAAATATAAACAGAAATAGGCATCAACGAACTACCTAACTGAATAAGTCCCTGCGCAGACCCCGACAGAAAAAAGAAAGAATAAATCGAATATGAGTCAATTAATTCAGAGAAAAGGGCTTCGAATGTGGGCATTTTTTCAATTGCAGACCTGTTGACCTCGTTGTCCCGTTCAACTTCGCTGACTTCCGCAAAAAATTCTTTCAAGAGCACGTCGCCTGAAGAACCCGCGTCTCCCATCCCTCTTCTCCCCTTCGGCAAGACGGAGGATTGTCTTGACCCCGAAAATAGATCGGCAAACCCTCTCTCACCTGCCTTAAAAGGCTTCAATCCTGTTAATCTTAGCGTGGCTCGGAACACCACGTCCCAAGTTCGCTTCCTTTCACATCAATTTCCGTTGGCCAGAGGGCGTGTCCTGTTGAGACAGAGCATAATGAGGGACCTTGTGTTGGACACACTGTTGGGTTTGGATTTAACTCGGGTTCCGGATGCGCATATACTTTGTTTACTCACATCTGCTGGCGGTGAACTTTTATTATTCCTTTAAATAGAAAAGCATTGGTAGTAGTTAGACTTCGAAGTGCCCATCATTAGTTTTAATAAGCATAATGAAATGGGCCAACAACGATAATGTGATATTACCATTGTCGGTATAGTTTAGATGATGTTGAATTTTTTTATAATAAAAAAATATAAATATCTATCTCGTTAAAAATCTAGAGAAATTCTAAAAATAATTTCAATGTAATAAGAATATTTGAAAGCCTCATATCTATTTATCTATTTAAAAACATGATGAGAATACAAATTTTGTAGTCCCATTAAACTAGCTTGTATAACATTTAAACTACATCATATAAAAAACATTACTAGCTTGTATAATATTTAAACTACATCATATTAAAAAAACAAGGAATGTGATTTCATTTATTATGTCTCCGACAGGGGACATATATACTTGGGTCAAGTGGATTAGTTTTAAAAAAAATTAATTGTATACCTTGCAAAACCAAAGTTAAATTATTTATATTTTTATAATTTTGCTAATATGTATGCTTCTGATTGGATAGAAATAAGTGACCTCACACCTCGAGAGTAGGCGTAGGCGGCGGGAATTATGTAAGCATCCATTAAATTCATTTATGGAACCACAACGTCAAAGTTTTAGAAACAGATTTAGAGGTAGATAAATATCATGTTCAAATATTTTAATTTTAATTTTGAATTGGGCCGAATTTGAAATGACCGTCCCATCTTTTTAATGAAGCGCAACTGCCAACTCAGCGATCCTCCTCGAAATAATGAAGCCAACGCATCATTTTAATGGATGGGGATGTCAGAAAATGGCCTAGATGAATGTATCACGTACAGAAACGCCTGAAGTGTACACGTGTCGATTACATGCACCCATCTGTTGGATGCACAGATTAGTATTCATTACAGGCACCTTAATATTCATTACATGGTACGGAAATGTGCAGCGTAATGGGAGAGTAATATATTTGGAGAATTGTATCAGTTCTACAAACCATCCTCCCTGCCCGAGCAATGCCGCCCACGACACACTTTAAGTCATGCACATGTCAACTGCCACGCGGCCATTGAAAAGCAATGACGAGCCGTTCTATGCCTGAGTCCGTATACAATAGAGTGGCACGACGATTACCAGCTCTCATGTTTCTGTTTCTCGCACACAATCTTCATTTTTGCATATTATTTAACGAGTGTTAATAGTAAAAACATTATTTAAACTATGAGATTTTGGAGATGTTTTTATAAAAATAAATTTACTCATTTCCTTACATGTTTCAAAAACAAGTCAATAAGTGGATAAATTTAATATTTTGATGCGTTCTTTTTTTAGAACTATTTTGGTGAGTTCTTTATTTCCACGTCTTTCCTTTTTTTTCTTTCTTTTTTTGGGGGACATGTAAATGTTTGTGTGTTTTGATGAAATGTGTTGTTTAAAATGGGTCAAACCTCCTAAGAACAAAGTTACATGATCAAAGTTCCCATCAATCAAATGGATGTATAACTTTCAACAAAATTGTTGTTGGATTTAGGACAAAATTTCAACCAAAAATTACACACACATATCCATGAAAAAAGGATTATCTATGATATTTCAAAGTTGAAATCAAAATATACATCGATTTACCTTGGCATAAATGTTTTAGCCTTGTAGACTATTTACTTTACATTTAAAAGGACTCTCCTAAACAAATTATCAACAAATTCTACATATACTCATTATAGAATTCCTAAACCATTTAAGACGTCTTTTGTGCGTCAGATCACCAAAATATATAAACAAAATTGTCTTTTTGGGCCTTAACAAAAAACCTCATTTTCAAAAAATTGAGTTCAACATAATGATCCTTAGTAAAGTGAAAGAACAATTTCCAACTGGAGTTCTCCATTCTTGAATTCTTACTATAAAAAAGATCCTTCCTATAAGGATACAGTTTCTTTAGACAATATGTCAACTTTATAATTGAACTGTTTGTAAATATGTGTAAATGTGATATAAGAAATTTTGTTCTTTACCTCAAGAGCTACATTCGTATTTGGAATTATAAGTAAATTTTCATTTGGTATATCCATTTGCCTAATCCATAAGGATCTTTATCTCTCCAAAAACCCATAGTTTGGCAATGCCTCTATTTGCATCGCCTTTCGTTATTAACCAAAGAGCATATAACATGAACCTTTTATTTAATCCTTAAACTATTGTTTACTTCAAGGAAATATAGTTATTTTCATATAAGAATAGTGTACCCCTCCTCTGAAGGATGGAGGGTAGTAGGAGGGTGGAGCAATGGTGTTCTTAGGGTTGTTATGGTTTCGACTGAATATGTAACAGCTAGGAGCATGCAGGTGTTTCTGGTGGCCGGCATGGGCACAGCGACAGGGGAGGTCCAACCCCATCCAATGAGACTCTGGAAAGGGATTTTAGGGCGACGCAATAATGGATACCTTCGAGGAACGGTAGGAGAAGGAACCAGCGACACTAAGGATCTATCAATGAATAAAAAAGATTTCAAGAAACCAGGCCAATGCATGCCAAAAACGGAAACAATGCCATGCCTTTAGATTAACTATGAGGGCCTCAGAGCTCACATTCAATATATGAAGGACCATGCATTGATTGGGAAATTCGTGGGTATATGGCCATTTGAGAAGGCTTAAACCTAGTGCATCGACGAAATGTGGAAGCCCAAAGGGAATATAAGAGGCTTGAATAGCCTGAAGAAAAAAAGAATCATAAAAAGGAAGACTGAAGCAAAGAAAGATACATTGGTGATGATATAAGAAACCAAATGTATAGAAAGGGAGCTCAAGAAGATGGGAGTAAAGATATGGCAAGGGAATGAAATGTTGGCCATCAATGCCGACGGGACAACAGTAGGAATAACACTCTGCTGGAACCCACTTGAAGTAAGTATTCAAAATTTATTGGCTTCTAAATTTATCATTTCAACATAATTTATTGTGATAAGTACTAGTGTTGGAGGTATAATATCCATTATTTAAGGCCCATACCAAGATTCGGCTAAGGAAGGCTTCCTATCAACTATAGAAAGCCTGAGTCGATGGGTGGGGCAAAAGCATTGGATTCTGGGATGTGATTTTAATCTTATTAAAAGTTTAGAGGAGAAAAGAGGATGTCAAAGGTCTCTACGTAATACCAGTCTCAGATTTGGAGAACTAATTGAGAACCTGGAGTTAGTAGATGTAAGAATGTACAATAGCCTCTTTACCTGGAATAATAAAACGGCTTGATAAAGACAGATAGCATCGTGGATAGATAGATTATTGATATCTAAATCAATGTTGATAGCAGGGAGAGAGGTATCAATGTTGGTTTTGCCAGTTGTAGAATCATACCATTGGCTGATAAGTTTAGAGTGAGGAAGAATAAGAGAACACCTACGAAGACTCTTACGTTTTGAGCAACTTTGGTTGTCCCGTCCAAACTTCAAGGAGCAAGTCAAAACTTGGTGTGAAGAATTATTGCCACCAAGAGATTCGGTAATGTACATATTTCAACAAAAACTGAAATTTATTAACGAAAAAGTAAAGAAATGGAATAAAGAGTCCTTTGGAAATATTGTTTAGGAAAAAAGGAGATTGGAAAATAAGATGGAGAAGATCCAAAAAATTATTATGACTCAAGGGTACTCAAAAGAGTTGATGGTAGAACTAAATATGAGGGAGAACATGAAGAACAATTATGGAAACAAAAATTAAGAAACAAATGGCTCAAAGAAAGAGATTGGAATACAAAGTTCTTCCATAGGTCTACCATTCAGTATAGACATATGAATAGAATCACACGTTTCAGAACTGAAGAAGGAAGTTTTGTAGAGACCCAGGAGGGCATTGAGAGAGAGCTTAATTATTTCTTTGGTGATCTTCTATAAGAGAAAAATTCAGAAAGGAATCATCACATGGAGAGAGTGGAGGAGCACATCGTAGCCTTAATAACCAAATATAACAATGATTTATTGATGCCTCTCATTGAATTACAAGAGGTGGAAGAAGTAGTGAAAAAGATGGATGGGGGAGAGCCTCTGGCCCTAATGGATTCACTATTTTTTTTTCCAGACTTGTTGGGACATATTGAAGAATTAAGTGTAGGAGATTGTGGAGGGTTCACAAAGATTAGGGGGAATCCCAATGGCTTTCAACTCTACCTTTTTTTTATCCCTGATACCAAAGGAATCAAGAGTGGATACACATACAAATTTAGGTCGATTTCCTTATGCAATGTCATTTATAAAATAATAACGAAGGTTATCGCGAACAGGAAAAACCCTTACTTATGTTGTTTGTTTCCCCGAAACAGGCAGGGTTCATTGAAGGAAGACGGATCCTGGATGGAATTGTACTCATGCACGAGGTAATACAATCTATTAAGACTACAAAAACCCTTGGTATTGTCATTAAGTTAGACCTATCAAAGGCTTATGATAAGCTCAGATGGAAATTTATGGGAAGAATGATCAAATCCTTTGGCTTTCAGTAATCGTGGATCAAGTGGGTCCTTAGGCTTGTGTCATTGATGTTTTTCTCCATATTGATAAATGGTAATCGGTCGACGCCATTCAAATCATTAAGAGGAATCAGGCAAGGAGATCCATTGTCTCCCTTTCTTATTATTATAAGGGCGGAAGGGCTAGGACACTCCCTCAAAGAAATGGTGAGAGAAAACATCATTAAGGGCCTCTGAACGCACCAAAAGGAATCTCCCCATACCCATCAACAATTTGTGGATGCCATGATGTTGATGGGATACTCATCAGTATAGAAAGTTAGGGCATTGAAGTAATGTTTAGATGGTTTTCTGCATACTAGTGGTTTAGAAATAAATAAAGAAAAATCACAGGTCTTCTTCTTTAACACTCCTCAGGTGACAAGGAGGAACATTCTAAAGATTCTAGGTTTTCAACCAAGAATCTTTCCCTCAAAGTACTTGGGGGGGACTACCCTAGATGAGGTAATTAAAAAAAAATTATTGGCAAGATCTACTAGATAAGACGAAGTCGAAGCTCTTTAATGTACTTTTAGAGCATTGAACCTGCAAGGAAGATTAGTCATGGTAAATTTCATTCTCCAAGCATTGTCCATCTTCTTAATTATGGTAGCCCCCAAATCCATCCTAAAGAAAATACGTAGCATCCAGTGAGCCTTCCTTTGGGGAGGAATGATGGGGCACCACAAATGAGCGTTGGTTGATTGGAAGATGATATGCACACTGAAGTTGATGGGTGGTCTCAGCCTAAGAGATCCTGAGGTGAGTAATGAGATTATGGGGGCGATAATATAGTGGAGGTGGATAACATATGAAAATGAGCCATGGGTGCAAAGAGAAGTATTCTAAGGATTGGGATAAAAAGAACCTTATTCGATACATGGAGGAAAGAACAAGATCGTGCATCTGGAGAACGGCTTAGAAGAACAAAAAGTTGATTCAACAACATAGTTTTTGGGAGGTGTGGGCAGGGTGTATGCCTATTTCTTCACAGACTTGTGGAAACAAGCCCCAAGTATTAGGAATTGCATAGATCTCTCGATCCTTTAAGAGACCCTCCACATGAATAATCTGGTTAGGGTAAAAGATATGTGGGGAACCAGTAATCACAATGGAGCCTTCAAGAGATGGAAGAACTAGAATGGTGGCAGGGTTAGAGCCTATAGGAAAATGTGTAAAACTTGTGGGATTTGTTGTAGTATAGGAAGATAGGGGTTCAACGAGACTTCAACTTGAAATAGGTGACACATCTCCATGTTAGATATAGTAAAATCCCCTGTGACAATAAGTATAGGAAAGTATGGAAAATGGACCTACGGCCAAAGATCACTTTATATTTGTGGCTTCTTATCAAGAGGAGGATCCTCACTTAGTATAATCTCATGAAACGTGACTTTATAGGCCATGCTTGGTGTTTCATGTGTAGAAGCGAAGGGGAATATATAAATCATCTTTTGGGGAGATGTAGGTTTTTAGTGACTCTATGGGATAAAGACAATATGATTTTCAAAAGAGTGGGGAGAAGCAACGGAGACCTGGTCTGATCTTTCGAAGAATCGGACAATCAACCCTTTAAGAATCCCATTCTCAATCGCATTTGGGAACTCTTCTCGGGCTTCCTTATGTGGGAAACATGGAAAGAGAGAAATCAAAATATTTTCAAGGGAAAGAGCACAAACGAGGAATAAGTGTGAGAGAGATTGAAGAACAACATTAGAGAGATGATGAAACTAAACCAGTGGGGGGAAAGAGACATCCATGCAAAGGGAGCGGAAATAATATTTACCTAGGACTAGGATATCAACTCCATTCCTATTTTTATAGGAATAAAGCGATTAAGCCCCAATATATGCACTAGTGGGGATCGGTGGTGACTCCCCCTAGAAGGCTCCTTTAAACTCAACTTTGATGGGGGATTGTGAGGCAAACCGGGGTCGACAGGATATGGTGGCATGGTTCACAACTATAAGGAGAAATAGTAGGGCTTCAATGAGGTTATATTGGAGCGACCACTAATAATGTAGCAAAGTTAGAGGGCCTAATCAATGGGATCAAATGGTCGATGCAACAAGGATGGTTCCATGTGATTGTTGAAGGTGGTTCTTAAGTCATATCAAACATGGCTGGGAGAATTTAGGAAGGAGGCCCGATCGCCAAAGTGGTAAAATAATGGAGATTAGAAGGAAGATTGGGGTAGCTAGCAGACCTTCTAAAGAATACCCTCGTGTTGGTTTTTAGTCACGTAAAAATAAAATCAAACTCCCTAGATAATTATGTAGCAAACTACATAGTGGATAGTCGCCTCAGCTTGAAAGAATGTAGGTGGGAGGACGTGAATGAAGGAACTTTCAAAGACAGGTGTTGGGCCCTCGCCTCCAAATATCTAGTGTCCATAGATGCGGGTGACCAAGTGGACATGTAATGGAACACGTGGGGAACGGAGGGGAAATGAATGTGCAGGAGGGCAGTTCACAAGTTGGTGGTGACGAACAAAAATAATGCGAAGGAGGGGATCCTATTCCATTAATGAAGAAAGAAGGGAGATGGGAGAGCGACCATTACTTAACTAGGAGAAAATGAAAGGCGACGGAGAGGATAGGGCGTTGGAGTCTTCTCGCATTTATGGAGGGATGAGGGGTAGTACAATTTAAGTGTAGGAATTGTCTCTAGTAGGGGGGTTGGAGAAAAAAAATGCTCAAGTGATTTGGGTTATGGCCATTAATGCCATCCCTGACGCGATGATTCAGCCAGAAGAGGATGGCTCAGGGGAAATCCTCATGACGAATATATGTAGGGATAAGGAAGTGGACATGAGCACTATTTTCGTTAAGATATCAGGTGGGGGATCTAAGGAGGAAGAGAACAATAAAAACATAATTGCAATCAGAGGAAGAGAAGTGATGGCACCTCGTTAACCAATGTGGAATTGTCATGGTGGATGTAGACAAAGGGAAAGAAAGCCGTCGATGGGAGAACATGATCAAGTTTATATGGAAGGAATTATGACACACATTAACGAGGTCGTTACTTATATGGAGGATGAAGAGATGATGGCTCAAATGGAGTAGAAATCAACGACAACGATGTTGGACTCTTACTAGATTTTGAGGATAATTTTAGCCAAGACCATGATGGAGAGGGAGAGTTATGGGGACTTGTTGGCCCAAATTCTTAATAATATCAAGGAGGATATGATGAGGGATACAAGTACATGGAAGGAATGGTGGACCTTGCAGCCCCTCCTTATAAGCTGTTAAGATTTTAAAAGTTGTTATACAAAAACAAAAGGATCTCCGGAATAATAACAGGCACAACATAGCAAAAGATAACACAAAGATTTGTCCTGGGAAATCCTCATGGGGAAAAACCCAACAAAACTTCCTCTATATAGACTTCACCCAATAATAGTTTAAGACACAATAACAAGACTAGACTGCTTCCTCTCCTCCATATGGACGATCTCTTCTCTCTCTAGCGCAATTGCTTGAGTGTTCTACTTGTACAAATGAGGGTAGTGCCTCTCCTATTTATACAGATTAGCTGAGAGGCATAATAACCCAATTGGGCCACGACTTATACTTGCTGCCATGGCCAGCTTGCCTTGGAAGACTAAAAAATACATTTTAATAATACTTTAGTGGATACTACTTGTAACACCCCGGTTTTGACCCCATGGTATTGAATTGCATATGATGTAAATAGCGTTAATAAATCGTGGTGTGCAGCTCAAGGCAAAGGCCCCACCATGGATTTAGTGTTTAATGTTTTGGCAATTAAAATCGATGCCAATGGTTTATGTGCTAGCCAGGAACAATATGTTTTGAGACATCATGTAACTATGCAATTAATAAAAATACCACAACTAGCTATGCACTGCAACGTTAAAGAGATGGGGGCATGGTTTCACAAGGAATAGGGAGGGGGGGACATTCAAACCCTTGAGCCAATGGGGAAAATCCAAATGTCAAAGGGAAAACCCATAAAGTTATCAACTACCCATTTTGTCATTTTGTTCCCAGACATCTTGAAGTGGTTGAAGAAGTTATTTCCTTGGGATGTGAAAGGTATGGAGGTCAAATTCGAATTTGGGAAGCCACCCATTTTTTGAAAACGTGTTTTTGACTTGTGGGGCAAGTAAATGCTAGGAAATGCATGCCCAAGTCATTATTCACCCATATCATTCATTCCTCACCCATTCTCATGGAGGTTGGGGCTCTATCACGCAGTTGAAGCTTGTTGGGCTTTCTCCCTCATGATTTTATTGATGTTTTCTCCATTTCTCCATGCCCATAATTCGTTTTGTGTTGTCAGTGAATGGGAAGAAGGCGATCATGATTCCTAGGGTTTGAAGAGGTGTTTTTGCCTTGTGAGCAAGCTGGGAGATTTCGTCACATTTTTCTGCAGTTTACACATTTTTCTGCATGGCTGGGAAGTCGTTTTCATGTTGCTCAGCGAACCGGAGAAGAGACCCACGATTTTGGGGGCTTTAAGAGGATGTTTTTCCTCTCCTCACATAGTTGAGCTTGCTGGTCGTTTTCCCCTAATGATTTATGTTGGTTCCTCATTGTTCCATACCCATAAATTCATTGGTGTGTTGCTCAATGGTTAGGGAGCCAAGATTTCCTGATTTATGGGTGAATGGAAGTCGTTTTTGCTCCTGCTATGTCCAAAAACGTCTTCTAAGTCCAGATGTATGATTTGGGGGTTTATGGTGGATGAGTTGCTCCCATATTGCCCAAGAACGATTCCTAGAATCGTATTTTTCTCACTTAGGGTTGTTTTTCCCCATCTTCCATTTTTGTTTGTGGTTGCCAAACATTTCTCTACAACCCATCAATTGTATTTTGTTGTGAAGTGCATGCTTGTGTTGACTTGGCTGATTAAGTCCAAGGAACCCATCTGTTAGATGGTTGACTATGTTTGGATGTGATTGTTGTCTTGGATTAGTAGGTTCAAGGCCCCCATGTTATTGGCTTGTTGCCCTAATATTCTGTGAAACCCAACTGTGAGTTGGCTTGACTATGGGTGTATGGTCTTGTTGTGTGTAAGCATGTGGTTCCCTAGTTCCTTGTGGAAGTCATGACTAGCTCGGGGGTGGCAGTGGCGTCGAGAGATTGATGAGAACACTGGCCTATGGTTGGGTGGAACGTTGCAGCGGCATAACTAGTTGCGGGAAGCTTCTTCTTAAGATAAGTATTCTTTGTGTATTTAATTTCCGCAACTGTATTTGTTTTATGAATTCCTATGAACATGTTGAATGCTTGAATGAATGAGTTTTTTCTTCCACTATTTATTTCATGTATAATGCATCTATGCATGTATTTAATTCAATGCATTTTTCTTATCATGTCCATGGGGCTAGATCGCCCGTTTGAGAGCAACATCAATGTAGGTCATGTCCTCTCCATTGTCGGGATGAGGGGTGGGGACGTGACAGTGTGGCATTAGAGCTATGTTGCAGCATTGGGCCTCAATGGGCCAAGTTGAGCAGTTGACAGAGGAAGAATCACCTCTGTGGTCAGCAGGAAAAGAAGCAGACAAAGAAAAATTTCCAAAGTTTTTCTAAGTGTTGGAATGTTGCTTGTGTCTGCTCGGTTTGCCAAGGTTAGCCTACGCATGTCGGCTTGAAAGGCTGAGTTGAGCCGACACATTTCGGCTGGGTTGGCTGAGTTTCGTCGACAAAGCTTGCGGCATCCATGTCGGCATGAAAGGCTAAGACTAGCCAGCAAAGAGAAAAATGGAGAAATTTCGGAAATTTTTTCTAAGTGATGAAAAATGTGCATGTCGGCTCCGTTGGTCGAGTTCTGCCAATACGTGTTGGTTGAACTGCTTGAGTGGAACCAATGGTGTCAACATGAAAGGATGAAGGGAGCCGATGAGTAAGAGGAAGGAAGAAAATTTTGAAATTTTTTCTAAGTGTTGGGATCTTCCTGTCGGCAGAAAAGTATGAGTTTTGTTGATACGTCGGCTGTGTTGGCTGAGTTTTGTCGATGCACATCGGATGGATTTGGCGAGTTTCGTCGACGAGAAAAAAATTCTGAATTTTTCTAAGTATGGACATGTCGACAAAACTTGGCGATTTTTGTCGATGCATGTTGGATGAACTCAGTAAATTTCGCTCATACATGTCGAGTGGGAAAGTTAATTTTCGTCGATACGGGTCGGATGGAAAAGTGGAGTTTCGTCGATGCATGTCAGGAGAAAATGTTGATTTTCGTCGATGCATTTCGGGTGGAAAAGTTGACTTTCGTCGATTAAGGAAGGAAGAAAAATTTTCAAATTTTTTTCTAAGTGTTGGAATTTCCCCTATCGGCAAGAAAAGGTGAGCTTTACCGATGCGTGTCGGGTGAACTCCGTGGGTTCTGCCGACACATCGGAAAAGTTGATGAGTTCCGCTGATCGAAAGAGAATGGTGAGTTTTACCGATGTGTTAGAAGAAAAAGTAGAATTTTGCTACAAGGGGCAAGCCCCCTTGGCCCCTGTCGTTCTCTTGAGACAGTCATTGTTGTGAAAGAAGAGGATATGATTTTTCTAATGCAGGTAAGTAATTTATAAGTTCTTGAGAATGTTATGTAGCTAACAATGGTGTTCCTAAACACATTTTGCAGATTCATAGTGCAGGTTGGAAAGTTGGTCTTGGCCCAACCAAGAAAGCGAAGAGATCCACAAGAGAACAGAAAGTCACTCTAGTGTTGGAGATGTGGAGGAGACCATCTTATTGAGTATTGTCCACATCCGAGTGGGAATGAAGGTCAAGTCCACAACACTTAAGAAGATGAAACTTTGGGTCAGGAAGCAGGGACCATTCTTAGAATTTGTGCAGTGTTAGAAGACCACCAAGCAGGTCATAACTCAACTGTGGTGGAAGTTGAGGGTGAGATTGCTAAACAGACTGTTTCTGTTTTGATTGAACCTGGATCGACTCACATATATATCACCCCTGGACGTGTTGCTTTGAATAAATCCAAGCATAGAAGACCATGGTTGGTCCAACTAGCCAATGGAACCAAGAAGAAGATTAGTAAGGTGGTAAGGAAATGTCCATTGGTCATGGATGGGTTAGTCACCTGTGCAAATTTAAATGTGCTACCACTTGAGTCCTATGATATACTCATTGGAATGGATTGGTTGGAGACACATAGAGCAAAGCTTGATTGTTACAACAAGACTTTGAGTGCTTGGATGAAGAAGGCAAACTAAAGGTGGTGAAAGGAATTCCAAAAGTGATCTTTGGAAGAAAGTCTTCAACAATGCAGTTGAAGAAGTTCTATGAGAAAGGTTGCAAAGTGTATGCAGCTCATGATTTGGAGGCAACAGAGAATGATACTCCTAGGATGGAGGGCTTTCATATGTTACAGGAATTCGGGAATGTTTTTCCTGATGAAATTCCAGGGCTTCCTCCAAAGAGGGACATTAATTATACCTTTGAGCTTGTGCCTGGAGCAGTACCAATGCCCCAGACACCCTGTAGGGTGAGTACGCCAGACTTGCTAGAACTGATGATGCAGCTGCAAGAGTTGTGGGAAAAGAAGTATGTCAGGCCAAGTGTGTTCTCGTGGGGAGCACCAGTTCTATTTGAGAAAGAGAAAGATGGTACACGCAAGTTATGTATTGATTACAACCAGTTGAACAAAGGCGCTGAGAAGAACAAATATCCTTTTCCTAGAATTAATGACCTCTTTGATCAAATGAGAGGAGTAAAGGTGTTTTCCAAGATTGACTTAAGGTCTGGTTACCATAAGGTAAGGATCAAGGATGAAGATGTTCATAACACAACCTTCAGAGCAAGCTATGGATCTTATGAGTTTGTAGTGGTACCATTTGGTTTCACAAATGTAGCAGCTACGTCTATGTGCCTCAGGAATAATGTTTTCAGCAAGTACTTGGACAAGTTTGTTCTTTTTCTCCTGGATGGCATTCTTATTTATTCTAAGAATGAAGAAGAACATGTGGAACAGTTGAGGCTGATTTTGAAAATTGCTTAGGAAGCATAAGTTGTATGCAGGGTCGAGCAAATGTGACTTCTTTAAAGATAGAACTCATTACTTGGGTCACATTATCTTAGATAAAGGAATATACGTAGACCTTGAAAAGATTGAGGCTATGATTATTTGGCCTGCTTCAAGAAAGCTAACATATGTAATATCTTTTGTGGGACTTGCAGGATATTGCAAGAGGTTCACTTAAGGATATTATGCAGGTGAAGTTGAGTCTATGTATAGGCTAAGGAAGTCTGCATGTGAACTTGTAGTTCCACGAGGAAATGGCCCTTGTGTGTATGGGCATACATATGAGGACTTCCTGAAGACTGCAGTTAGAATGACTTGAGCAGAGCAGTATGGTTGTGCCCAATGAAACCTAGGGCAAGCTGCCATGTTCCATGAGAAGAGTCTCATGACTGAGAACAAATTTTGGAAGTTCAGATTGCAAGTTTTTTCTGTTGATTATGGGAGACTGTGATCTCCTGTGATGGTTTTGAATCATGCTAAGAATGGATATGCTTGTCTTGCATTGCTTAATGTTTGAAGTTTCCTGTTGCTAACTGTGACTGTTTGTCTAATTTAAAATGGTGTCATGATGACATGTTGTATGTGGATGTCCAGGTTTTGGGACAACATGTGTAAGTAGGGGATAAGTGCTCCCACTTGCAAAGCCAAACAATATGAGGATGGTCTCATGGTTGCAAAAATCTGATTTTCTGTAGGAAGCAGAATTGTGAACTCATATTTTTATTTGACTATCAATGTTATTGATCGTTTGATGTTTGGAAAATCATGTATGCATGAAATAGATTTGAAAATCTATGATTAAAATTTTATGATGACATCTCATGTGAACTGCATACTTGTATGTAACATAGGTGAGATTATGAAAATATGTACTGGGTGTACATGGCTCCTTAGAAGGATGTACTTGGATACATAGCTTCTGGAAGGGATGTGTTTGGAATAGGTTTGGAAACCTGTGATTGAATTTTTTTTTATGATGACCTCTCATATGAACTGCATGCTTGTATGTAACACAGGTGATATGATGAAAATATGTACTGGGTGTACATGGATCCTCAGAAGGATGTACTGGGTGTACATAGCTTCTCGGAGGGATGTGTTTGGAATAGGTTTGAAAACCTATCATTGAAATTTTATGATGACATATGATGTGAATTGCATGCCTGTATGTAAGACACGTGAGATGAAGAAAACATGTACATGGGGTACATGGATCCTCTGGAAGGATGTACTTGGGTACATAGCTTCTCCCCCATGTCAGCTAGGCACCGATATGCATCATTGGGGATGCCCAAGGCGTAAGACATCCAGTTAGACTTCTTTCGGCACACATTCATGCCGTAAGGGGATTATCATGAGAGTGGGGGATCCGTGAAGAGAATAACCCCTAGGTATTATGATGTCTGGAAAGGAATTGTCTGAGCATTGGTAAGCACTTGGAGGAGGTGTTAGGCCCTTAATCCATAGTTGTCATTAAGCACCCAAGGAGGTGTTAGGATCTAAAGCGGGGCTGACCAGATCTCGGTTGAGAGATGCTATACAGATAAGTATTGGATTACTTGGCAAATCCTGGTTGATTTTTCTGTAATTACACATGTACAATGACTCAGCTAAGATTTTGAAAATCTTGTTAAGAAATTAATCATGCGAAAATGAATCTGACATGTGAATTAAGCTGTTATGGTGCATGGAAAGGAAGCGCTTGAGCAGTGGTGAGCACTGGAAGAGGTGCTAGGCCCGTAAGCTAGAGCTACCATTGAGCACCCAAGGAGGCGTTAGGCTCTGAAGTGGGGATGACCAATCTAGGTTGAGAGATGCTATACAGATAAGTATTTGGTTTACTTATCAAACTTTTGTTGTTGTTGATTTTCTGTAAATATACATGAGCATATCATGTTGCCATGATTTTGAAAATCTTGTTATAGATTGCATCTTATAGGAATGAATCTGACATATGAATTAAATTCATTGTGGTGTTCGGAAAGGAGGCACCTGAGCTTGGTAAGCACCTATAGGAGGTGTAGGCTCTCAAACAGAACTGCCATTGAAGCACCCGAAGAGGTGTTGGGCTCAAGAACAAAGCTGTCAAACCTCGGTTGAGAGGTATTTTCAGGTGATCCGAGGCTTGCAGAAACCGAGCTACCTTTTAATGCACACCAAGGTGTGGGGTGGGGTGGGGTTGTGAGTGCCATGGTTGTATAAAGCCAAGTTGGATACTTGTGGAACCAAAAGAATATACTTATGCAGATAGGTATTCGGTTCACTTGGAAACTTCTTGTTGATTTTATGTCAATGTACATGTGCATGTTATTCATCTATGATTTTGGAAAATCTTATGAATACTAACATGGGAATTGACTCATTGCTTGGAGCTTGAGAATATATATTGTTGGTTGCCAAAGACATTGGAAAATGTTCCAAGCTGAGGAGAAGGATTCTCCAAGACCCAGAAAAATATCCCATGGTGTGTATTGATGCATGAAATCAAGGACTTGGAGGAGTTTGTATGCAAGACAACCACGAAGTGGAACTAAGGAGGAGTTCCATATCATACCATTGGATAAGTGAAGATGCATAGGAAGTGCCACAGTCCTGATACGACTACATGGGAGTTGGAGGATGCCATGTGATTGGCACACCCAATTTTTGGTTCAATTTTGCAGAGCATTGAGGGCGGTGCAAGTGTAGCATTTTGTTAAATTTTTGTAAAGCATTGGGGACAGTGCTATTGAAGGGGGAGGGGAATGCAACACCCCAGTTTTGACCCCATGGTATTGAATTGTATATGATGTAAATAGCATTAATAAATCATGGTGTGGAGCTCAAGGCAAAGGCCCCACCATGGATTTAGTGTTTTATGTTTCGACAATTAAAATCGATGTCAACGGTTTATGTGCTAGCCATACACAATATGTTTTGAGACATCATGTAACTATGCAATTAATAAAAATACCACAACTAGCTATGCGTCGCAACGTTAAAGAGATGGGGGCGTGATTTCACAAGGAATAGGGAGGGGGGGAACATTCAAACCCTTGAGCCAATGGGGAAAATCCAAATGTCAAAGGGAAAAGCCATAAAGTTGTCAACTACCCATTTTGTCCTTTTGTGCCTAGCCATCTTGAAGTGGTTGAAGAAGTTATTTCCTCGGGATGGGAAAGGTATGGAGGTCAAATTCGAATTTGGGAAGCCACCCATTTTTGGAAAACATGTTTTTGACTTGTGGGGCAAGTAAATGTTGGGAAATGCATGCCCAAGCCATTGTTCACCCATATCTTTAATTCATCATCCATTATCATGGAGGTTGGGGCTCTCTCACATAGTTGAAGCTTGTTGAGCTTTCTCCCTCACGATTTTCTTGTTGTTTTCTTCATTTCTCCATGCCCATAATTTGTTTTCTGTGTTGTCGGCGAATGGGAAGAAGGGGATCACGATTCTTGGGATTTGAAGAGGTTGTTTTTGCCTTGTGAGCAAGCTGGGAGCTTCCCTCACATTTTTCTGTAGTTTACACATTTTTCTCCATGGCTGGGAAGTCGTTTTTGTGTTGCTCAGCGAATGGGAGAAGAGACCCATGATTTTGGGGGCTTTTAGAGGATGTTTTTCCTCTTCTCACACAGTTGATATTGTTGGTCATTTTCATTTTCCCCTCATTATTTTTTGTTGTTTCTTCATTGTTCCATAACCATAAATTCATTAGTGTGTTGCTCAGTGGTTAGGGAGCCAAGATTTTTTGATTTGTGGGTGAATGGAGGTAATTTTTGCTCCTGCTATGTCCAGAAACGTCTTATGAGTCCAAATGCACGATTTAGGGGTTTATGGTGGATGAGTTGCTTCCATATTGTCCAAGAATGATTCCTAGAATCGCATTTTGCTCACCCAGGGTTGTTTTTCCCCATTTTCCATTTATGTTTGTGGTTTCAAAATGTTTCTCTACAACCCAACAATTGTATTTTGTTGTGAAGTGCATGTTTATGTTGACTTGGCTGAGTAATTCCAAGGAACCCATCTGTTAGATGGTTGACTGTGTTTGGATGTGATTGTTGGATTGGATGAGTAGGTCCAAGGCCCCCATGTTATTGGCTTGTTGCCATAATAGTCTGTGAAACCCAACTGTGTGTTGGCTTGACTATGGGTGTATGGTCTTGCTGTGTGTATGACTATGGTTCCCTAGTTCCTTATGGAAATCATGCCCATCTCGGGGGTGGCAGTGGCGCTGAGAGATTCATGAGCACACTGGCCTATGGTTGGGTGGAACGTTGCAGCGACATAACTAGTTATGGGAAAGATTCTTCTCAAGATAAATATTCTTTGTGTATTTAATTTCTGCAATTGTATTTGTTGTATGAATTCCTATGAACATGCTGAATGCTTGAATGAATGTGTTTTTTCTTATGTTGTTTATTTCATGTATAATGAATCTATGTGTGTTTGTAATTCAATGCATTTTTATTATCATGTCCATGGGGCTAGATCACCCGTTTGACAACAACAACAGTGTACGTCATATCCTCTCCATTGTCGGGATGAGGGGTGGGGATGTGACAGTGTGGTATTAAAGCTATGTTGCAGCATTGGGCCTCAATGGGCCAAGTTGAGCAGTTGACAGAGGAAGAATATGCAAGTAAATGTAGGACCAATCATTGCGGACCATCCTCAACCTATTAGTTCTAGGACCAGTCTCAAGAGAGTGTTCTTGTCCATGAAACCATCCTTAGAGATGGCCACTCAACATCGCGGACTGTCCTCAACCTATCAATGCTAGGACCACTCTCAAGAGAGATTTCTTGTCCATAGAACCGTCCTCAAAGAGGACCACTCAACATTGCAGACCGTCCTCAGCTTATAAGTGTTAGGACCACTCTCAAGAGAGTTTTCTTGTCCGCGGAACCATCCTCATAGAGGACCACTCAACATCGCAGACCATACTCAGCCTATCAGTGCTAGGACCACTCTCAAGAGAATGTTCTTATCCATGGAACTGTCCTCTGAGAGGACCACTCAACATTGTGGACCCTCCTTAGACTAATAATGATAGGACCACTCTCGAGAGAGTGTTCTTGTCCACAGAACCATCCTTAGAGAGGACCACTCAACATCATAGACCATCCTCAGCCTATCAATGCTAAGATCACTCTCAATAGAGTGTTATTGTCCATGGAACCATCCTGCAAGTGAATGTAGGATTACTCTCCAAAAGAGAGTACTATCATCATAGACCATCCTTATCCTGTTAGTGCTAGGACCACTCTGAAGAGAGTGTTCTTGTCTATGGCACCATCCTACAAGTGATTGTAGGATCACTTTCCATAAGAGAGTACTACCATGGAGGACCATCCTCATCCTGTCAGTGCTAGGACCACTCTCAAGAGAGTGTTCTTGTCCATGAAACCATCCTAAAAGAGGATACTACCATCCACAAGTGAAAGTAGGATCTCATCATCATCTATAGGCACACTGGCCTTGCACTAGCACATTACTGCCATCTCATCCTAAATAATAGTCTCATCATCACTCCCTCTTTTCCAGGGAGGTCCTTTCAGACTACACCAACATTGTCTAGAAAGTGTTCAAACTTTACACAAGGCAGAGGCTTAATCAATACATCAACAACTTGTTCCTCTGTAGGAACATACTGGAGCTTCACATCTCCTCTTTGCACCATGTCCCGGATGTAGTGATACTTTATCTCTATATGATTTGACTTATAATGAAACACAAGGTTCTCTATCAACTTGATGCAACTCTGGTTGTCACAATAGATCTTAGTTGCATCCATCTCGATATCGAACAATCCTGCCAATAGTTTTTGAATCCACATTGCTTCGCTACAAGCTGAACATGCTACAATGTACTCAGCCTCGGTTGTACTGAGGGAAACACTTGTTTACTTTCTACTAATCCATGAGATCACACCTGATCCCAAACTAAAACAACATCCTCAAGTGTTCTTTCTATCTTCAACACTTCCTTCCCAATCTGAATTAGTATAGCCACATAATCTGAACTCATTGTAGGCTATATATTTGAGTCCATAGTCCAATGTACCTTTCAGGTACCTCATCACATGTTTTGTTGCAACTATATGAACATGTATGGGCTCCACCATATATTGACTCAAGGTGTTCACAACAAAACATATATCTGGTATTGTATTTGTCAAATACATTAGTGAGCCAATAATCTGTCGTATAATGAGACATATACTCTTTCTGAAGAATCACCATTCGGTATCTTCAGGTTTGTCACCATTGGAGTGTTAATTGCTTTGCAATATAACATCCCAATCTCTTCAAAATCTCTACTGTGTACTTTCCTCGGTTCAGGAAAATCTCATTAGGAAACTGCCATACTTCAAGACCTAGGAAATAGTGCATTGTGCCAAGGTCTTTCAACTCAAATTCTATTGCAAATTTCTTCTTACATTCACCGATGAGCATCTCCTTTCCTGTCAAGAATAAATCATCTACATACAATAGCAATATCATATTTTCGTCATCTTCAACCTTATAATAAAGGTTGTAATCAATTTTACTCTTGGTAAAGACCAAATTCATTAAGAATCCATCAATCCTTCCATACCATGCTCTGGGTGCTTGTTTTAATCAATATAGAGCTTTCTTTAGTCTGCATACATATGTTTCCATGTGTTTCAAATCCTGGTGGTTTTTCAATATATACTTCTTCTTCTATGACTCCATTTAGGAAATCTGTTTTCACATCCATTTGGTGTAGCTTCCATTTCATCTTGGCTGCCAAGGCATGGACAATTCTTATAGAAGTATATCTTGCTACTGGTGCAAAAGTTTCTTCATAATTAACTCCTTCCTTATGTGAAAAACCTCGTGTAACAAATCTTGCTTTAAACTTTTTAATACTGCCATTTGTTTAATGCTTTGTTTTGAAAATCCATTTTGAAGAAACTATTGACTTGTCCTTTGTATTCTCACCACATCCCAAACATCATTCTTTATTATTCACTGGTATTCGAAGATCCATTTTGAAGAAACTATTGACTTGTCATTTGCTATTCTCACCACATCCCAAACATCATTCTTTATTATTCACTGGTATTCTTCGATCATGGCCTGCATCCATTCCTTCTTCTTCGAGGCTTCTTCAAAACATGTGGGTTCTTCATCAACAAGTTGCTCATTAGTGCCACATAGTTTGAATGGATTCTTTGTCTTTTACTTCCTTTTGGTGCACCATATCTTTTTGCTTCCTTGATTACATCACAAGCCCAAGTTGGCCTTATTTTTGTTGAGATCATCTTCTAGAGTGTTTCAATAAGTCCTTGAGGTTCTACGAGGTCATTATCTTCTAGTATAGGAGCTTCTTCAATGTCTATAATTGGTGGTCTGATAACTTTTGTAGTTCTAGGAGCATCCTTCTCTTCTTCATGATCATCATCTGCAAGAACCTTTCTGGATTCGGTGAAGGCTACATCTTCATCAAATGTAACATCTTTTTTAGATCTCGATCTGGCGGAAACCTAGAATATAGATTCTATAAACTTTTGATTGTTCACTGTATCCAACAAATATTCCCTTCTTTCCTGAAGGGTCCAACTTTGATCTTTTCTCTTTTGGAATATGTAGGTATATGGGACAACCAAATATCTTTAGGTGGCTTACTTCGGGCTTTTCACCAGTGAACATTTCTTTTGGGGTTTTGTTTCCAAGAGCACTGTGAGATACTCTATTCTAGACATAGACTATGGTTCTTGCTGCTTCTGCTCATAGATGCATAGGTAGATTTTGATCATGGATCATTGCTCTGACTCCTTCCATTATAGATCTATTCTTTCTTTCAGCTACTCCATTTTGTTGTGGATTATAGGGTGTGGTAAGCTCCCTCTAAATCCCAACTTCTCTGCATAATTCCTTGGATTCATTTGAGGTGAATTCTCCTCCATTATATGATCTTAAGATCTTGATCTTCTTTTTAGATAGATTCTCCACAAGAACCTTAATATCCTTAAATTTTTGAAATACTTCATCTTTGCCTTTTAAGAAGTATATCCAAGTCTTACAAGAGTAATCATCAATAAAGGAGACATAATATACATACTCGCTCAAGGAAGTGGCTGACATTGGTCCGCACACATATAAGTGTACAATGTCTAAGATCCTCTTTGCTTTGTTGTTACTGGTTGGAAATGGATTCTTGGTGTTCTTTCCTTGAGCACATCGTTTACATACTCCTTCATGGTTGATCCAGATCTCTAGTAGACCCGTGACTACCTTGCTCACAATTGGTAATGCTTTGTAGTTTACACAAGCAAGTCTTCTATGCCATAGTTCACATGGATTGATAGTGCTAGCTGTAAGAGTTGAATCCATGTGTCCTTTAAATTTGTAGAGTCCTCCTTCTTTGACACCGATTACAGTAGCATCATCTATTGTTTTTCCCTTTAGCAACATAAGGAATTCACCATCTACAAAAGCAATTGTAAACCTTTCTTATCTAGAGCTGATATAGAAAGAAGATTCTTCTTTAAAACTAGAACATCTAAGACTTCTTTCATGTTCATGAGCTTTCCAATTCTTAATTTGTAAGAGGCTTCTCCCATTCTTTTGATGAGGTATTGATAGTCATATCTAAGTTGTACCTTGTGAGAATAGTCTTTTTGGCTAAGACAAGAGAGTGAATCCTTATGTCTTGTCATATGTTTGGAAGCACCACTATTTATAATCCAAGTGTCACTTCCATGAGTTATTGCTCCCGCGAGAGCTGAAATTACGACATACTCTTCACTAGAGTCTTCATTCTCTGTGATCCTTTCCTTGTCTGATTCATTTTCTTTAGTTGCATGTGAATGGTACTTCTGGTTCTTCTTCTTAGACTGATCTTTGTTAAGAGGACAATATCTAGCAATGTGTCCCATCTTATGACATGAGTAACATTAAAAATATGTGTAATCCCTTCTGGATTTCTTCTTAGAGTTAGGTGATCTTATGGGAGATGAACATTGACTCTTCCTTCAGAATCTTCCATTCTTGGTGTGTGTAGCCAGAGCCCAATCTTCATTGTCATTTAACTTCTCTTCTCTATTGATTATCCTTCCTTCTTCTTGTAAACATTATTCCCATAGTTTGTTGAATTCGGTTAGCTTTCTTCTAGAACATATTCCTCTAATGAAGGAATCCCATTCTCTAGGGAGACCATTCAGAGTGGTCATCACCACTTCTTCTTCTTCAAATATTCTTTGATCTGAGGTACTTTAGATAAATATGATTGTATGGTTTTTGTCTTTTGTATCTTCACACCCTTGAGTTGGTTTCTCAAGGTCATTCTTTTGTTGATGTTCTTACCTTCAAACATATTAGTTAGTGCATCACACGTTTCTTTAGGAGTATTCTTTAAAGATACCTGGGAGATCAACTGATCCTTGATAGAGTTAGCTATGATCCTTTCTACTTTGATCATATCCTTTTTGTGTTTGGCATTTGCCTCTTCTTCTTCTTGTTGATTAACATCTTCCTTGATAAAGCCATATAGGTCATGTTCTTCAAGGATGAGCATGATTCTATGCTTCCATGCTCTGAGGTTCTCTGCTCCCTCAAGCTTTTCATCAAGCTTGGTACTATTTGTCATTTTTCATGAAAGAGATCCTCAAATGGAAATAGAGGAGATAGTACTTACCATATTGAGGATCTTTTCTGGAACTAGCTCTAGGATGACCTAGGGTTTGGATAGGAAACCCTAATATTCCAACTATGATCACTTGTAGATATGAGAGGAGGAAAATATGTGCCTCCCCAAGGCAAGCTAGATTGTGTTTTTCTTTTATGGAATCTGAGGATAGAACCTTGAAAAATTTGATGCCCTAGTTTCTCTCGGCAACAGTGTTTGGTCAAAAAGTGAAAATCCTCAGAATAAAAAACTGCTTCGATAAAAAGATGCACCCTCCAAGGGCGAGTTGAGTGTACCTTCTTTTTTCAGCTGATCTATGGAGGGAGGTATCCATAATAGTAAACCCTATATTGTCGAATTGTCAGATGAGTTGTTGCACAATGTCTTCTTCTAGGTTAACTCAGATACATTGTTAATATTTTAAAAGTATAAGCACAACATAACAAAAGAGAACACAAAATATTTATCTTGGGAAACCCTCGTGGGGAAAAACCCAACAAAACTTCCTCTATATAGACTTCACCCAAGAACAGTGTAAGACCCAATAACAAGACAAGACTGCTTCCTCTCCTCCAGATGGGATGTCTCTTCTCTCTCTAGTGCAACTGTTTGAGTGTTATACTTGTGCAAATGAGGGAGGTGCCTCTCCTATTTATATAGATCAACTAAGAGGAATAATAACCCAATTGGGATGAATTCTCCTTGCTTCCAGGGCTGACTTGCCTTGGAAGACTCAAAAATACATTTGAATAATACTTTACTGGGTACTACTGACCCAACTTACAATGGAGGATTTACCTCGATACTTTACATGACCAATTACATCAATGACATTTGTAACCGGAGGAACAACATCTCCGAAAGGGGTAATAACAATAATAATACAAAATATAATATCTTATGCAGTTACATTTCTTTAACATAAGCGTGATTAGACCAACGACATTCTGCAGTCACTATCGGTAGCCTGTGCAGTAAAGGATCAAATGAAGGACGGACCCGACCAGCGATCTTTCCCTGCGACAGATGTGGTGTAACCCTGCAATCTCTCTTTTCATTTATTTTTGTTTATTTCCTATAAATTTCCTTTGTATTGGCTTGTTATGGGGTTCGACTTCAAGTTGGGGACTTATTTTGAAAATTTGCACTGTTTTTTTTGGGTTTCATAGAGGGTTTTTTTGGGAAGTTGTTAGTAACACTCTTGTTCGATGAAGGGAAGCGTAATGTTTCTATATATGGGAATAAAACTGAGACTAGTTGGGTGGTCTTTTTTAAAAGAAACATTGGTATCCTTTAGCTGGGAGTGACTGTATTTTGTATTCTATGTAAAGTTTAGCTATACATTAATGGAAGGCTCTAAAATCTTACTGACAAAAATAAACATACCCCCCTCCCTCCCACACTGCACATTCATGCGGTTCCTTGACAAGCCCCCCCTAAAAACATGATTTTGAATAATCAATTTTAGATTTTTTGTTTTGTTTTGTGAATAGAGGTAGGTGTGAGGGGGGTGATAATTAATCCTAGAGGAATTCAACAAATATCCTTTTCTAGGGGTTTGATCAAGGAAACCAAATCAAGCAAAAATTGTTGCTCTTTATCGAGGCCTAATGATTCTAAATAAGTTGGGTATTAAGAATGTTAAAGTCACAGGTGACTCGATAGTCTTAATAATCCATATGTACCATAAGTGAATATCAAATGACACGATCCTCAACGTGCTTACCATGAGAACTCAAATTTTATCTAAAAGCCTTAAGCATATCTCCTTCCACAAAGTGTTAAGAAGGATAAATAGTCAAGTTGATATCCAGGAAAATATCACCCATAAGGTATCCCACGAGAGTTAGAGTAATTGAGATGAGAAGTTGTAAATAGATGGTCACGAGTTCAAATCCTCCATGGGTACTTGATTAAAAAAAAACACCTATAAGGTTATCTCAAAGGAATATTACTAAAAAATAGGTGGGCAAGGGTCTTATGTCACCTCCCTTGGTTTTTAAAATTTCATGATATTGATGGATATCTTATTTATAGCAAAGGATAAGTGGAGGTGGTGAATAATGAGGGAGATGGAGTATTTACTCTCCCCTGCAACATTGGTACCTCTCCTACCTCATGTAATCCAGAGCATAATTAATACAATGGATATGATGGGACTATAACTAGCATGTGGGATTTATTGTTGTGCTTGACATGTTATATTGGAAACCGGTTGTATTTTGTGGAAAATGCTTGTTGTGTTTGAAGTAAGAAAGAGCTTCGTTCATCTATTGTGTATTAAAATTGGAATTTTATTCGGTTTTATAGGGACTTTTCCTTTTTATTTATGGATCCATTGACACTGGAGCTCATAGGGATTGATCCCCATTCAATGTTAGTCTAAAAAATGAAGGAAGTCATGATTCAAATTCCATGGAGGATCATGTACATTCTAATCAATGCACCTTGTTTGAAACCTCGGAATTGTGTAAGGGCATTAGAAGTTGTGAGTGACATACTGATGAGACCCAAGAATGCCATGAACTATATGTCAAAAAGGGGACAAATGGAGGAATTATTGGGAGGGAAATTATGAGAATTATATACATTCATGGCATCAACAAATGATAGGAGTTGAATCACAAATTGAAATCATAAAGAATAAGCAATCAATTTTTGAAACATGGAGGAAACAATAATATTAGACTAGAAGAAATGGAAGAATTTGAAGGACCTATGAGGGAGAATTGAGCAAATGGAAAAAAAGAAAAGAAAATGATAGGGGAAGGAGCACATTATAAAGTTCCATAATCTTACTAAAGAGTATTATATAGGAGGTAGAACATGGCAACAATAGAAGAAGAAACAATTCAATATGAAACTCTCTAAGCTCTGAACCAATGAACAAAATCTTGGGCTTCCAGGGTTTTCTTTTAAATTCTATCTATGTTTATCCCATGAAATGTATAATTCTATTTTTTCCAGGGATGTATGTAAGGTAATTTTCATGTCAATCAAAATATAGCAATATTTTTTGTTGTTGACAAAAACAATTATGTTTTAAATTATAAGAGCAGTATAGGAACCACTGAAAAATTTACAACAATCTGGTTTATTGAAAAACCAAATCCTCTTGTGCCTGCAGATTCCCCTACATTCTAGCACGGACCAACAACCAGACATATAGTCAAGTAGACACTTAATATCTTGCTTCTTAAGGAGGTAAATCTGATTATAAATGAATATTTACTTAAAGCTCATTTTTTCCTAGGACGATTGATTTATTAGCAGCTTGATCCACCAAATTGTTTAGCTCGCGAAGAACATGAAAGAACTCTAACCGTCGAAAGGTATTTGAGGCATACTTTATTCTTTTGATCATCCTAGCCAACCTTAATTTTTGACTCTGACTTACTTCATTCATCACCTGAATTATTAATCGAGAATCTCCAAAAATAATGGCTTCCTCAACTCCCTTTTCTTTCAGTTTCCTTATTCCTTGCCACATCCCATAGGTTCCAGCCATGCTATTAGAATAATTTCTTATGTTCTAGTAATATTCCATATCTAATTTTCCTTCGGGGCAAATGATGACCCCTCCTCCTTTCGTCATCCCTGGATTCCCCTTTGAGGCACCATCGAAGAACAATTTCAATATCTTCCTCTCTTTCATCCATTTTCCAAACTAAGACTTATCTAACCTTATTTCCCAACTTTCCAACTTCCTCGTGGACATACCTGTGTCTACAACAGAGAAACTAAAAGTTTGCATCCAAATAATTTCATTGGCAGCAAGTTTGGTTTTATTTTTGGGAACCACTGTGACCTTAAGTATCTCTCCCATGAGAGCCTGCATTTTGGCTACTATTTTACCTGGAGGTTGAGCTTTATTCTGGAATGTTACGAGATTACGTTCAATCCAAATGTTCCAGTAGACAATCTTTGGGAGCTTCATCCAACAATATTTAACTCCTTTTTTATTATTCAAATCTCCTTTGTACACCTTTTCCCAATTGGTAAAACAATGCTACGCGTTTCTTGATAACTCAACCCTGTCGAACCATGGATTTGTCAGTTGATCCCACACGGTTCTGGCATATGGACAGTCAAAGAACAAATGCAAAATTGTTTCGTTGTTTTCACAACATAATGGGCATCGGAATGGCCCCTCGATCCCTCTCCTTTCTAAATTCTCACCTGTCAATATCTTCCCATGCACCAACGTCCAACATAAGATGTCAATTTTGGGCAACGTGACAGTTTCCCACAGTTTTTTCTAGATCTCTGGGTTATTGGGTGCGCTTGGTATCACCGAGTATACTCTATAACCTTGAGCAGTGGTGTATAGACCAGTGCAACAACCCCATCGACGCCTATCCTTCTTCCTTATGGCCACTAGCGCTAAGCCCGATAAATAATCTAGATATTTTTTTTCTCTCCTTCGAGTTTGGCTGGGCATTCCGGCATTGCCCATCCAATCTAGTGGTAAGGAGGTTCGTTGTCCCATTGAGATATATCCCAGAGCATTTTTATTCCTTGCCTGTCAGACTATTCTTTAAATCCTGGGAGAGAGGAAGGGAGAGGTTTCCCAGTTATTGAATCTTTCCATAGCTTTATATATTTACCATTACCTGGTATCCAATGGAGGTCTTCTCTGAACTTGGGCAGCACCTTCCTACATAGCGAAAAAATGGAAGATCCTTGCTTGTTCCCCGGGTCGGCATCAAGACACCGGAGTCTTGAGCCTGTAAAATATTTTCTCTGGAGCACTTGACTGCTCCGGGAGGGATTGTTATCTATCAGATTCCAAATTAGTTTGGCTCCCATCACCAAGTTTTGAAACTTCAAATCTCTGATCTGAAGACCTCCTTCCATACGTCACATTTTAATCTTCTTCCAACTTATAAGTGCAAATTTCTTCCCTCCTTGCCATAGGAAGGATCTAAGCATACTTCTATTTTTGCGAGAATTTTGGAAGGAGACAACAGGATAGAACATTGGTAAAGGGGATAACTGTTTAGAACAACTTTAATCATTACCAGTTTCCTAGCTAGATTTAGCCAAACTACTCCCCAAGCTAGAATTATTTAAAAAAAAATTTCAATCAGTGGATTCCACTATGAGCTTTTCAGCTTATTTTTTAAAATTGGTACCCCCAAATACTTAAAGGAGTCCCAATTAGTTACTCATTCAATTTCTAGAGTAGAGGAGATTCCAGACATCTCCCTCGGGTTGATATTCCAACTGTATATAGAGCTCTTTCTTAAACTTAGCTTACTTCCATAGGATTGACAGTAGAGATCCATTTCAGTTTGGAACCTTCTGGCTATTAGCAGACTGGCCCCTTCAAGCAGGATTGTGTCGTCTACAAAATGTGCATGGTTGATGTCTCTTGTCCCCTGTGCCATACTAATGCCTATTAAATCTCAATCCCTTCTAGCTTGATCAATTTGAAGGCTGAGAACAAAGGCTTGGATTGCGTAGAGTAGTGGCGAGAGCGAGCATCCTTGCATCAGTCCTCGCGAGGCTTGGAAGAATTCAACCACCCTTCCATTAACCAGGGGGGCAATCCAAGGCTTACTTATGCAGGATTTGACCCACCTGATGAAGCTCAGATCAAAACCATCTCTTATAATTACTTGAAGGAGAAATGAATGAGAAACTCTGTCAAATGTGTTGGCTAAGTCTATTTTCACAACCATACCTTTTTCACCATTCTTCAAGATGGAATGGATTGCCTCTTGAACCAAGATGATGTTATCCTAGATTCTCTTGCCTTTAATGAAGTCTCCTCGATTTTGAGGGATGATATGTGGCAGGATATTTTTTAACCTCCTAGCCATAATTTTGGTGATTATCTTATATACAATATTACAAAGGGATATAGGTTGAAACCTGTCAAAGAAATTCACATCTTTTTCTTTGGGAACAAGTGTTAGGAAAGCAGAATTTGTGCTTCCACCAATTTTTTCGCATCTCTGATATTTTTTCACCATTTTATATAAGTCTTTATGTAAAATTTCCTAGCATACCTTAATGAAATTTGTGTTAAACCCATCAGGGCCTATCACCTTATCATCCTTCATGTCATCCACAACAGCTTTCATTTCTTCCATCGTGATCTCTTGAATCAACTTGTCATTTTCCTTTTTTTTTAACGATCCTTAGGACTAATTACATGATCTCATTCTATGAGTTGGAGCCAGATTCTACTATGTATATTGCGCTGAAGTGTTGGGTAGCTTCTGCCTTGATTTCATCAAAATCATGGATGATTTGGTCCTGGACGTGAATCTCATGCACAACTTTATAGTTTTTCCTTGCCTATGCCTGCTTGTGAAAGTAACCAGTATTCTGATCTCCCACTTGGAGCCAGAGACATATGGATTTTTGTCTCCATAGTTCTGCCTCCTGTTTGCATGAAACGTGAAGCTCTTGTTGCAGTTTCATTTCCTTTTTTTAGCACCTCCACTAAAATCTAAATTGTTTCCATAGCGATCTGGTGGGCCTCTAGCATAATCACGCCTTTATTTATTTATTTGGAGTTTCTATAGTTTTTTCCCATTCCTTGAGCATCTTCTTAACTCTACGAAGTTTTTCTTCCCAAATATAGAATAGTGAGCCCCTAATCGAAGCTGACCATGCTTCAACAACTATCCCCAGGAAATTATTATGGGATACCCACAGAGGGATGAATCAGAATGGGATAGGGCCAAGGTTCTGGTATTTCTTCATCTCAAGAATGACAGGTTTATGGTATGATCCCCCAAACGCCAGGATTTTGGAAGAAGGGTTCAATCCGAGAAGGAGAAAGGAGTCTTGAACCAAAAATCTATCCAACATGGCAGCTATGTGCCCCGACTCGAGTCTCTTATTACTCCAGGTGTATTTTCCTTTAGCTGGAATGACATCTAACAGGCCCCAATCCATTACAATTTCATCAACTTTCTCCCTTATCGGATCTATGACTAACGATCCTCCTATTTTTTTAGCTTTATTTAAGATGACATTAAGGTCTCTGGCTAGGATAACATTTCCCAGCAAGTTATTCCTTTCATCTCAGAGTAGATTCCAACAAAAAAAAATCAGCATAAGACATAGGTACATAAATGTTAAAGAGTCTTACATGGATATTAAATTCTTTCTGCCGCAACATAGTTAGAATCCAATGAGGACTATGCTTGGTTTCAACTAATTCGTATTTTTTATCATCCTAGAGCGTTTCTATTCCTCTGGAGGCTCTCTTGGAACTGATTGCGGTTCCTCCTCCTTTCTTCCATAAGTTTACACTTACTTGGAGAAATGTATCTTTCTCCATCTTGGTCTCCTAAATCAGTAAGATGTCTGGTTGGGATGATATTATCAAATATTCATAGCTTATTCCTTAATTTTGCTACCCAGACCTTGACAGTTCCAGGAGAGGACCTTCATTAGTTAATTTTGGTAGACGAGGGAATCCCTTTCTGGAATTTCCCTTGATGGCGAGTGTTTATGGTGTTTCGGAGATTTTTTTCCAAGGTTAACTGAGAGCCTTGCAACTTATCCTTATAGGTGGCTTTCTCCCTCACTTTTGTGGTTGATGTCCTTCCTCTTGCCTTATTCTTTCCATGCATAGCCATCTCTATCTCCCCTTCCTCTTCTTCCTCTTCCTCGGTATCGGTTTCTTCCTCTGATTTTTCCTGGTTTCCCCCTTCTTTTACCACCTCTACTCTTGAATATGACTGGATCAATGAGGTGTTGTATTTCTCAGATTGGTCTAATAAGAAAACTTCTTTTTTTGGATCTTTATTCTCTCCATTGGTGAAATTCTCTCCTATAACAATAGGCCTACTCCTAGTCTCGTTGGCCTTACCCTCCCGAGGGGATTTCCTTTTCCCCCCTTATTTCCTTTGCACTTCTTTGCTTTTTTATTTAGTATTTCTCTTCTTTACTGTTTGCCATCCTTCCTCCTTTTCCTGTTAGTCCTCTTGCTTTTGCGGACAATTTCGGTAGAAGTGTCTGTATTCATGATACCCTCTGCACTTAAATGGCAGTTGTTCGTAGTCCAGTTTTTTTATAGTGATACCAATTTCCTACTATGAGCTTGATTGCCTCTGGTAATCCAGCTTCTAGATCCACCTCCACGCAAATGCGAGCACATGCATATTGATCTTTTGGGCTTGCCATATCGATATACCTTCCCAAGGCATTTTCAACTGCTTTGAGCGATTTTGGATTCCACCAATGCATTGGTAGGTTGGGGAGCCTAACCTAAAATAGGATAGCCTTGGGAATATCTTCCTTGGGGTCGAAGTCCGATGTCCACCCATTTAGGTAAAGTCCTTGCGGTCCCATGAAATAGGGTCCATTACGAAAGATTAAATCCTTGTCATCTTTATATTCGAAGTCAAATAAGAAGTATCCTTCGCCCACTGAGTAAGACACAACATTTTTCAAGATCAGAGGTCTCCAGTTCCTCTGAACCCAGATCTCAGTGGAATTTAGTGATGTCCAGAGTCCAGTGAATTTCCCAATCAATGCCCGGTTCGCTAGCAAGAGAGCCACATAGATAGTGTCCTCCGACGGTAGAGCAACAACTAGAACCTCCTCAATCCATTGGAATAGTGCCCTCCTATCGACCCCATATCCTTGTCCCCTCAAGAAAATCATTGGTCTCGCTTCAATCCTAAATTGATCACCTGCAACAGTCTTAGAAACGTGGCTGCATGCAATGCTTGCATGCAAAGCCTCAACGTTGCAAGGCAGATCTCCTCAGACGAAGCCTGACCTCCCATGATCCAACCTACAGCTCAGGAGACCGATCTAGTGTGCAGATCAACTCTCAGTTGCAGAGATATTGGATTGGTGATCCAGTGCAAAGTCGTTATCCTTATTTATTACGATGGCGCCTATGCCTATGACTCTTTCACCACCTATTCAAAAGCACATATCATATATCATAATGTAGCAATATTAGTAACATCGAGCTAGTCTATATACGTAGAATAATAGGTCTCTCTTTTGGATTATTTTTGGAACTATGACCCCAATACTTTATATAAATTTTGTATTGCTATGCTATATGGTTTGCCTATTTTAATTCAAAATTAGTTGTTTCTATTATTATGTAAAAAATATTTGTTTCATTTTCTTTTTAGGCTTTTGAGATCCGCTTTAGGCAAATCTTATCTAGTGAGCAACTTTAATTGGATTTCTCGACATTCCTTGAAGTATCATTATGTTTTTTGCAATCCACAAACCCCATATAACAAATCAAGGAAGAGCTTTATGTGCTATTGTATATTTGTGATAAATCCAACTTTTAAAGCACTCTAACAAAGAGTCTTTCTCCCACCTATTTTTGTCACTTGCTAATTGTAAAGCTTCACTCCAAACCTATCTAGAGAATGGGCACTTGACAAAGAGGTTATCTTAGTTTCATCATTGTTTTTACACATAATGCATCTTCTAGTCCATTGCATAATTATTTTTGTCCCATTGTCCCACGTTAAAGTTTTGTTTGATAATGCTAAGAACATAAAGATTCATGTCTTTAGGGGACTGTTAAGCTTCCACGCTATCTTCCACCACCATTTATATTCCTCTACTTCTACTTCTATTGTCTATGCATCATAGCCTAATTTGGCAGTATATGCACATAACCTTTTATTTTTAGACCATTTAATATCATCTTCACTCCCATTAAGCTTTAATGCTCTATGCTTTATTCGTAATATAAATTGGTACCATACCACGTTTAGACCATCTTGCAACTTTAAAATTCACGTAGTTTTCCATCTGTATTTCAAATCCTTTGTCTCAAAAGGAGAGAAAGCATTTTCTAACATGAAAATGCCCAAATCATGCAAAACTTCCAGAAGAGGGCCAAAAAGTTTATGATTACCCATAACATCCTATATAGGGATCTTCTCTAATTCTAACCTTATTTATCCTTCTTACTTTCTGAGTTAAACATTTGTCAATTAGGGGAAAGGATTTAACTAGAGATTTTTCCATATTATGAATGCTCCCTTTAATGATTTCCTTTCTTACCTTATACAGTCCCCCAAACTACCTTCTACAATAAATTATTTTTAGTCAATTTCCCCCATAAACCTTCATTGTTTCTCAGTCTCCACATACTTTTTATACTAATGCCTAACTAAAAAAGTCGATATTCTTTAGACCTCACCCTCTTGCCTCCTCAAGCTTAGATATTTTGGACCATTTTAACAAAGGAAGCCCCCCTTTTTCTCGCTGACCTATCCACAAGAAAATGGGAACATTTTCTTATTGTTTTGTTTATAATTTTTTTCAACATTTGTGTTAGAGATGTCCAATAAACTAGGATGTTTTCCAGAACAAGTTTTACCAACGACAATATTCCACTAAGAGACAACTACTGGAAACACCAATTTGAAACCCTTCCTTCTAATGTTTTATACAACCACGACCAATAAGAGAATTTATAATCATTTGGTTTTAGATTAAAACCCATATACTCTATTCTTTTTCTTTTATCAAAGGGACTAGTATTGAAGGGAAAAATCTATGAAGTTTACCTTTTCATTACTTCTCCCAAACTATAAAAAAACAAAGATGATTTACTCATATTTACCACAATGTCATTTGCTTTACAATATGAATATAAAGTAGTTTAAAACTTGTCATATCTTGAATATATCCTGGCCCAAATAGCATGATGTAATCTACAATCAACTTGTGAGTAATATTGACAAATACCACTATCCCGGTGCCCTCAATGAGTCCTCATCTTTTTGCATATGATACCAATTTATTCAAACCCTTGACTACTAAAAGAAACTAAAAGAAGACAATGGGAATCCTTGCTTAAGTCCCCTTGAAACCTAAAAGAATTCAGACGGTCCCCTTAAAACCTGAAAGAAGTTAGATGAGGATCCATTAATAAGAACAACAAAGGAAGCTTAGGAGAGGAAAATCGTTATCAAATTCACTATCTGATTATGCATGCCAATTTGAATAAAAAGAAACCTTAAACACAACCAATCTACCTTGTCTTAATATTTTGTAAAGTACATTTTCATTACCGATACTGGAATTTTGCATGTCTTTATTATGTGCATGCCTTCTTGAGTTGTCCCCACTACATCAAGGAATTTCTTATTGAATAAGAATAAGAAACACTTCTAAGATGAAGCCTGATCAAATGAGTTACAATTTGTTGGCTATACTCTTTGAGTTTATTTTGTAAATTATATTTCATAGTGATATAGGCCTATAATCTTCAAAAGTGTTTGGTTTACAAGCCTGTAATATTCAAAAGTGTTTGGGTTATGGGCATATAATCTTTAGAAGTGTCTGGCTCATTCTTTTCAAGGATTAAGGCTAAATATTTGAAATTTGAAGAACCCAATTTTTTTCCTGAGGATATATATTCTTCCACTGGATGTAATATCTCTTGTGCTAGAATATGTAATGATGACTTGTGTGGTATTGTTGGTAAAATATCATAAAAGACATAAAATAACTCTAATATTATAAAAATAGAGTTATACCACGTGAATCATGTAATTAAATATATTATAACCATTCTTTATGTAATAGAGGTGGAAAACTATTTATCCCACATGTGTTATGGGATGTAATTATTCCACACCTCTACCTATATAATAGAGGCGAAGGAGACCCTTTTAGGCATGTTGTGTATGTTAGTTGTACACACATCATTGTGACATGACGTGAAGACGGAGAGTGATGGATATCATGTGGAGATTCCTTATATCGTAAGATGGAGATTTATGAAAAATATAGAAGACCAAGCCTTTTGTGGATGTTTCCCCATTTGGGGTTTTACCACATATATCTGATGTATTATTCTCTTGTTATATTCTCTCTTGTTCTTACATGATTATTGTTGCTTGTATTGATAGAAGTCTAGAATAGTAGATCTCTACTATTGATTTACATGTTAGTGTAAATGTTTTTTATTTTTATTTTTTTTACTAGGGGAATCAACAATTGGGGATGGGCCGGTACTCGCGTGACACGGGGTCTAAGGATCCATTCCTGCTACCACTATACCCCTAGGTTCTCAACAACAGCACGCAAGCCACGGGACACAAGTAAACCCAGATGATATTTTATCTCGTGACCTCCTTTACAACAAGTGACTTCATATCAAGTGATGTCTATGAGCCACACCCATGCGGGATCATTAGTGTAAATGTATTGTTGTATCCTTATGCATATTCTCAATATTCTAACATCTTCCTCGGTCATCTTGTAAGAACCCAAATAGAACTCAACCATCCAGCCATCCGATCCCTGAACCTTTGCCCTCTTAAACAAATTCAACATTACTTTTAACTCTGCTTTTGATTTTTTTACTTCCACATCCTCATCATCAATAAACCTTGGGAACAACCTTACTACCTTTAGGATCTCTACTATATATCCCTTTTGTGCTCTTTAAACATGGCTTCAAAATGAATTTTACCTTATTCAACTATTTTTGGAAAAGAGTTTACCATTGTATTATCCCATAGCTTAATTTTCCATATAGTATTGACATTCTTGTAGTGTTTTGCATAAGTTTGGAAAAACTTGATATTATCGACCCCTTCAACCAACCATATGGTTTTGTTCTTAAGTGTCCACTTGATCTCCTCCTTTTCCAACAAATCTTTCTCTTTGTCTTAAGTCTCTTTGCCTCTAGAATTCCTCAACTACAAAAATGCATTCCACATTATTTTCAAACATCCTTGCAATGTCATCTTTAGTTCATTCAACTATTTTTAACTGTCTTTAGATTTTCTGCTAACACATTCCATAACTATTTTTTTAGTATGTTCAACTTGTTTGCAAACTGTAGCATTATAGAATCTCCTAAACTACACTCAAATATTTTCTAGCTATGCACCACTTGATTTTTATATTATTTGCGAGCTGGCCATGCATGATTAAATTTACAAGGCTCTAGTTGTTTCTAAGATTTTAGACCTGTCTACATAAAAATTGGCAAGTGATTTGACGTTCCCTTGTTGCCAACCCAATATTTCATTATTGTAGCATGTTATTCTTCTCTTTTCCCACCCAAAATCTATTTGGCCTTTTGGTTTATTGAATGAAATAATAAACCAAGGGATTTAGCTAGGCATATTCTCCCCATATCTCATTCACTTTCATAGTCAATCAAGATCCCCAATATTATTACATTGTCACCTTCTAGGAAATATTAACATTTCCCATAATGGCTTTCTAGCCCCTTATGGGCCAATTGAGTTTATTATATGGAACTCCTCTCCCATCTCCTTAGACTTGCATTCCACATAAATTCGTATATTCAAGAGAGAAGTAGAAAAGGGGTCATGGTATAATTCTAACCTATGATGAGACCATCATAGAGACCTTCCACGTCTAGAGAGAAACGGGTCCAATCTTTTAAGAAAGAAGATACAACCTCTATTTCGTTTCTTCCCAGACACATTGTTTATTGGAATAACACTATATCTGGTTTATAGATTTTTATGGGTACCCCCAACTTCTATAATATTCAAAAGGGAGGATGATCATTTTGTCACCTTTTTGGGGGTCTCTACGACTTTAAGTACTCCTTTTATTGTCATTTGTTTTCCCTTATTTACTTATTTAGAAGCTTTTTGTTTAGCAACATTAAACTTTTTCTTATAACATATGAATCCTAACATGTATCCAATGTTAGGCCTCCTTTTGTTTATTCTCCCTCTTCCACTGAGGATTTTTTCAATTAGTGTCTCCTTCCTTAGTGTTTCATGATATGTTCCACATTTATATATGTGCCATATGTTAAGTTGACATTCATGATATTGTGGTAGTGAGATTTAGACATCTATTATGGGAACTTATGATATTATGCAATGACTTTAAGTGAAAGATCCACCAAGAATTCGTAAGATTTTAAAACTCAATGAGTAAAGTGATGGGTCAAAGCTTTGGAGTTTGAATATTTCCTTCACACTACCCTTTGAAAATTCCCTCCCTTGGTTTCTCTCCTTGTACGCCATTCACAATTATCTTATGATTATACATCTTTAGCCCTATCATTTCCTCCACAATTACTTTATGATTCTTGACATCAGGTTTTATAAGCTGCACACTTATCAATGACAAATCAAGATCTCTTGGAAGAATGACGTTAAAATTATGTGCAAATATGGCAACAAGTTCATAAAATGTAATTCATTAATCTTGTATACTGTAGGTCAATGAAAATCACTTTTCATCAGTTACTCCTTAACAACATCCTTTGCAGATTAATTATTCTTTTGATGAAGTTTGAAAAATAGTTATAGTCATTAAAGAGTTTAAATTCTTGGCTTAGAGTATGAAAGCATGTTAATAGTTTCTCTTAAAAATTAAGTCTAATACATTACACATAAGAAGAAAAACAACCATCATTCAAGTTGTTGCTAAACACCTACTGTTGTGATCCTTGAATCCCCACTCCTTATTATTGCTGTCCAATTTTTCAATCTTGATTCTTTCAACCATGGCAAGGTATCACATATGTGTTTGATTATTGAATTCTTTGAATTTAGTTTTTGTGGGGTCTAGGTCTTGCTATACAGTTATTGTACAAGTGTGTTAATGGATGGGTAGTGAGATATGCTCTAATATAGACTTTTAACAATATAACTCTCCAATTTGCGAGGTAGCTTACTATATTTTTTCTTAACCCATATTTGCGGGTGTTTATTTCAAGTTTTTAATATGTTGATGTGATCATTTGTTGAATTATTTTTGAAAATGTCTTTCCAAATGATGAAAATAAGTCTTTTTTGAACTAGTGGGAGAGTTTCTTTAGCACCGATCATTATTTTCTCCGTCGTATTATGAAATGCTATGATTTTCTCAGTGTCATATGAACGAACAATGTACATAAGGTTGAAAATAGAGTGTCAACCCAACTGGTCAGAAAAGCAATACAAAACAAAGTTGAATTAATCGTCTCCCCATCTTCCACGACTTGCAAAAAACAATTAATTGAAATTTTAAGTATCTCATGTTCATAATAGTAATTGTTTACTATACGAGCAATTATTGAATTACAAAGATCTATATCTTTGAAAAACACTTTGAGGATTGTTTCACATAGTTTTCTATCACTATGCTTGACAAAGCCCAATAGCCACAACAAGGTAGTACAAACTAAATTGATACACGTTTCATATTATTTAGATTTGGTACCCTCAACATTAGTGTTAAATTCATCCAGAATATCATCCCACGTATATCTTTAACAACTACCAATACAATTGACTCACAATAGTCTAACATATGTATAACAATTCTACTATGATACTATGATCCATTTGAAGTCGTTGACAACAATTCATGTAGAGAATCCTCACCATATTTACATGCCTACAATTGGACTTGTGTTCACCCATGCCAAGTTTCGAAATTGAAATAGGCAACACATTTATCTACAAAGATGACAACACAAGTCAAAGTTTGGCTTTTCGTTTAAGACCTCAATGAACAACATTCAAATATTGCACGGGTGAAATTTGGCCTTCTGCCAAAAATTCCAATGAACACTCAAGAAGTAAATGCTTTTTTTTTCTATATTAAGAATACATGAACTAAATGCATTTATTGTAATTCTCTCCACTATGAAAACTTGTTACTTTTATTTCAATGACCACTTGAAAATGATCGTTTAAAAAGCTTGCTTAAAAAAAAACACATTTTCTCACATGATTCTCTATGATTCTTCACATCAAGTTTTGTTATTCCCTTCGTTACGATCTTACGATTCCTCAAAATAAGTTATGTAGACATGTTGACCTGGTATCTATTCATGAAGGTCACCCGTAACCTCTGGACTAAACACAAGTTGATCTATTCCGGTTTTAAAAATAAAACAAAGCAAAACTAAACAAAACTTTTGTGAATGGTTAGTCAAACTATATGGAAAGACAATGTCAAAATTACATGCAAATACGTCAATAATTTCACGGACAATTTTCATTTTCAATATAATGTCGTGATGCCAATATAACATTATTTCGATGCTAAATATTTATATTTAAGATGTTAATTTGTTGAAAACATAATGCCAATTACATAAATTAATCTTTTAGTGGTGTGGGAGTGATGCAAAAGTGCCAAAGTTTTAATGCTAACTAATGAAGAAACGACGCAATACAAAATAATATTTTTAAATGTTTTCGGTGTCATGGATCTAACGTAAATTTGATGTAGGATAGACAAAAATCACTGTCGTAAAATCATGACGCTTGCTAGCAAAATAATTTAAATGTGATAAAATTCGTTGTAGTGATGAAAAACAAGGTTACACCTATGTTTATGTTTTTTCAGTGGATAAATAGTTGTTTTTTATATTTATATAGAATCAAAGGTAACAATTACATATACATGACAAAGAGTCATTCAAAACCAGAAAGATACATGAAGAGGAGACAAAAGCCCCATAAAATATACAAGAAAGCTCCTCATCCACAAGAAAAGACATCAAGACATATACCCAGCAGAGAGGACATAAAGAGTCCAGTCAGGCTTATCCAAGATGACAGCAAAAAGGTGGAGAGAACACACCTCAAGGGGAACAAATGAATGAATATCCCCAACAAAATAATCCGGAAAGGCACTAAAAGGATCCAAAAAAAGAAAATATTCCAGTTCTTAAACCTTATGGAGAAAAGTCCATAATGACAAAAAAAAAGAACTCCTAAAATAGTCTTATATGGCCTTCCGAGATGATGACACTCTCATAGAATTCTGAGAAATGGAGATGACCTGCCATCATCTTGAGTGTTGCCTTAGATAAGCCGTCTGCACTCTTATTGTACTCCCTGTAGATGTGCTTGATGTCTAGGGAAATGAAAGCTTGCTTTAAATAAAAAAATTTGTTACACCAGTGTTCCAGATTCAAAGCTGTGAGGGAAGCTTTGGAATTCATCCAGTTTATGATAACAACAGAGTCTCCTCTAACGTGAAGTTTTGGAATACCCATGGAAGCTGCAGTGTGGAGGAGGGCACAGAGAGCTAACAACTCTGCCCTCGTATTAGTACTGGGACCACAACCCAATCTGTAGAAGAAAAAATGATCATGATTAGAAACAAAGTGAAACTAGCTCCACCCATGCAATTTGTAGCTGCCCCATCGAAGTAACCATGAGGGAAGCATAGATTTTTAGCAAGCCCAATAATTCTGACTTTTGTTGTGTTTCCTGGGCTCGGAAAAGATGCAACAAGTTCCATAGTTCTGAGACAAACTAGATGTGTGCTTGGCTATTTCCCAGAAAAAATAGATGCATTCCTATAGAGCTATAAATTCCAAATATAAAAGATAGGTAAGAGCAAAAGAGCAATTAATAAACACATGGATAACACTCTCTTCCTCAGATCTGCAGAAGCAACATATATTTGACCCACACCATCCTTTTTTAAGCAGATTGTCCCAGGTCAATATGAAATTTCCAAGGTAGAGCCATATAAAACATTTAATCTTGAGCGGGATGTTCCAGACCCAGATCTGAGCATGGAGCCAAACATGAGTTTTAGTGGAATTTTCAGAGATAATAAGATCATATGCCTTACACACCGAGACAATGCCAATAACATAATTATGGAGCTAGAGAATAGAGTCCTTAACATTTGTGAGTATGATCCCACCGTGAGACAGACCTTCAATGTAGGAGTTCCACTCATCTTTCCATCTGCCCCCGAAAAACAAATCATCTGCCGTGAGCCAGTAAAAATTACTCAATGCACCTTCACCTTTGTTGACTGCATGATAGAGAGAGTTGATCCCTAGATCTTGAAGATATTCACGTAGTTCCATAGATAGGAGCGGGGAAGAGTTTTGTCCATAAATTGGATCAACGCCGAGCTTGATGCTTAAACCATTCCCAACTTTCCACCCCAATTTCATGCTAAGCCAGGAGAGGGTTCTGATGAAGTCATTCAAAAAAATAAAAGTACCTTTGACAGTAAAGTTCTTCTTCCTCATCGAATCTTCCAAAGAGAGATTTTTGAGATATTTGGTCTTGATCACAGAGGACCAAATACCTGTTCCATTTAATACCATCCAAAAGCTCTTGAGTCGGAGAGCCATGGCAAACCAATCTAGTTTTTTTATATTCCAACCCCCATACTCAAAAGGTCTGGAGAGGGTCATCCAGTTTACTAGTTGAAGGCACTTTCCCCGGGCATAATCCCCCCATAGAAAGGAGAAAATCCTATCTTAAACAGTTCAAAATAGATTTTGGGATATTTTCCAAGGAGAACCAATAGACATGTATCCCACCTAAAACTGATCGAATGAGAATGACCCTTCCCCCCAATGAAAGAACCCTGAAATACCAGTGACCAATTTTATTTTCGAAAAAGAAAATTGACTAGTGATTGTTTTGGCCTCACTGAAGTTTAGAAAGAAAAAAAAAATTCTTGCACATGAGGTGTTTTCATGGAAACTCAAAAGCAAGATTGATTGGATTAAAGAGGGGGATGCAAATACTAAGTTCTTTCATAACTATGAATCTTCCAAAAGAAATACCAATACTATTTGGGCTCTAAATAATGTGGAGGGAGTACAAGTGAAGGATGAGTTATAGTTAAAAGAACTGGGTATCTCTTTTTTCTCATCTATTTTAAGTGATGATGGTTCATCTCGTATTTCTAATGAGCTCCAGGTGATCAATATTTTCCCTTCTTTCCTCACCGATGATGAAAAATCAGCCTTTTCATCTAGTGTGTCACTTGGGGAGATTGAAGTGGCCTTGAATGGCTTCAAAAAAGACAAGAGTCCAGGTTTGGATGGCTGGTCGATCGAATTTTTCCTTGGGTTTTTTAAGCTCGTGGGTTCAGATATGTTAAGGGCAGTAGAACAGTTTAGGGCGGATGGGAGGGTGCCCTCTTCTCTTAATTCAACTTTCATTACCCTTATACCTAGATGTGAGAAGCCCCTCACCTTTGCTGACTTCCGACCCATCTCTTTGTGTAACCTTGTCAAGAAACTCATCTCCAATGTCATTGCCTCTCGCCTTAAACCTATCTTGGATAGATCTATCTCTGTAGAGCAATTTGGTTTCCTTTAAAATAGACAAATCCTGGAACCTGTGGGGACTACATAGGAAGTGTTGCACATTATTAAAACTAAGCATTTGAAGGCACTGGTGCTGAAGCTGGACTTAGTCAAATCCTTTGACAGAGTGAATTGGACCTTTCTGCGTCTGGTCTTATTACAAATTGGTATCCCCTTGGAGGGGGTCAACTGGATTATGGGTTGTATAACATCTCCTTTGTTCTCTATGTTGATAAATGGTACTCCTACAAATTTCTTTGGTGCTTTTAGGGGTATTAGGCAGGCTATCCTCTATCACCCCTCCCTTTTATCTTAGTTATTGAAGGTCTTAGCCTTCTCATAAAAGAATAAAAAAATAATGGTTATATCATGGGAGTCAAGATCTCTAGATGCCTGGCACTAACACATCAATTATTCATGGATGATGTGGTTCTGTTTGGATTGGGCACCTTGAAGGTTACACCTATGTACTATAGTAGTGTTCCTGGTTTGACATCAATAGAGAAAACAACTTCTAGAAGGGGACTTTTATCCTTGAATTAATGTTCAGTAAAGGTCCCTTCCTAGATTGCTAATCTTTCTCTAGATAATTTGTTCACATGAGTATTGAATTCCTTATATTATATATATATATATATGAATAAAGGAAGCTCTGAAAACTTCATTTTTACCTCCATTACCTTGGACATGCTTGTATTCATTTATAGTTTCCCAACTTTGAGTTTCCCATTATTTGTAGCCTTTCAATACCTTGATCAACAACACATTTTTTTTTATTTATAAAGATTTTTTTTGATGGGCCTTAACCCATTTACATCTATTCAAAGATATACAGTTCCTTTTCTCCAAAGCTCCTCAATTGAGAATTATGGGATATGATGCATCCTGAAAGGTTCATCATTCAAGCTCAACTTTCCTTGAGGAAGAAGACAACCCTGGTTTGCTTTGAAATCTGCCAGCTTATTCAATTCACAAAGAATATGATAAGAGGAGACCGAGACACAATCGATTAAAATAAAATGCAGCCTTTGCACAGTCACATTCAGAATGAGATTATTGAACTTAGAGGCAGAATTTAAGGCTTTTATTATGATTTCTGAATCATCAAAAATTTGAAGGTTGTTATGTCTAGCTTCTTTGGCTAGTTGACAAGCTTTTAGAAGGGCAAATAATTCTGCTTGGTTATTGGAAAGATGCCCTAGTCCCCAACTGAAACTACTTTGTATCCCTCCTCCCGGATAGAAAATCAAACCACCTGCTCCAGCATTCCCCGGATTTCCTTTTGACGTATCATCAAAGAAGATTGAGACTTTATTTTTCCTTCTCGACTAGTCTGAAAAATCATTTTCCGAGAGTCTTACATGCCAAAAGGGTTTAATAATAGGCCTTCCAATGCCCTTCTGAATTTTGTCCACCTGTAACATTCCAAGGCACTTGTGCACAGTTTTGAATTTAGTAACATCAATTTGATTATTTCCAACAACTTCCAATAGCATAGCCTTTGCTTTTATAGCTACAAGCTCTGGATTCGTATCTTTGTTATTGAAGATCAAGTCGTTTCTTACTAACCAAATTTTCCACCACAAGAATTTTGGAATGGCCTACCATATTTTTCTCCATTCATGGCTTGATGAAGGAATTCTTGGGTACCTAGACTGCCAATTTGCAAAAAGACTGACAGGTTCAGAATTAGAAGGAATTGAGATCGACAACCCACTCAAGAGGTGTGCCCAAGTTTTCGGTGGAAACTCACAACCAACAAAAACGTGCTTGGAAGATTCTTCAACATGTTTTCAAAAACAACACCTGTAAGGTCCATAAAATCCTCTTTTTATGAAATTTTCACCTGACCGAACTTTCTGATGCATGAGCGTCCATGTAAAAAAATGATTTTAGGAATGTTGGGAGATTGCCAGACTTATTTCCAAAAGGAGATGCTATGGATTGAACACGCTTTGGGTTGGAAAGAATTATAACCGAGAGTAGCAGTGTATAATCCAGTAGGTCCCCAGCCCCACGCATCCTTGCTAGTGGAATGGATTGGTGCTAAACCAGACAGTTTAACCAACAATGCATGAAATTGAACAGAGAGAAAATGATGACCACGATCTGGCAGTGTTGGAAGAGTCCACGTTGACCAGTTACCATTGCTGTCCCAAGTAGAGATATCAGAGAGCCATAGAAATCCTTTATTAACCAACCAAGCCTTTATAGTCAAATTGGATTTGAATGGTGATTTACCTTTTATTATGTCATCCCACATAAGAGTTTTCCTACCATTTTCGGGAATGCGATAAAGATGCTGGGCAAAAAGATCAAGTCCTCTTCTGCATGAATTCCAAGTAATTGTGCCTTTAGGAGGATTTATAACCTGCAAATTCCTAAGAGATCCTCCATTGAGATATTTTCCAGAAGTTTTGACTGACCGGGTGTTTTTTGTTAGGGAAGAGCTGCTACAACAACTTACCTCCCAAAGCAAGATTAGACAAACCCGGGTCTTTGATTTGCAGTCCACCATTTGAAACCGGTCTTTTGACAACGCCCCAATTAACCAAATGCAACTGGCTCTGATTTCCTTTGCCACCTTGTTGGTCCCCATTTTGTCACTATTTTTGGGTTCAATACTTCGCATATTAACACATGTTTTGCTACTTTTTAGTGTCTTTTGCACCATGCAGCTCCCTTTACAAGCTTCAGGTATGACTAAATTAGGATTTGTGTCAATTCTATTTATTATCATCATTTTATGGTTTCAATGGTTAAAATTGGCATAATACGGAGTGCATTGGCTATATTAATTCATGTGTCTTATTCTCTGCAAGTTATATGGTCTTTTTGGTGACTTAACAAACATACACGCGTTCAGCTGAGTATATGGAGAGCGTGCCCAACTTACTGTCTAGATCATCAAACAGACCGCACATTTTTTGGTAGCATGTTTCTGTGTATTAAGAGCATGAAAACGGCTAGAAACTGTCATCGCCACGCGCCAACATCTCAGCGTTAGTCTTCTTCTGGAAGAAGTACCCATCTATTACTTCTACGTGACACCTCGATGCAGGCTTTGATTCGGACTGAAGTTATGAACCACATTGCACGCTTGAAGGAACCCGATCTGCGAGAAAAGAGGGACTGTTGGTTGTTAGTTGTTATGCACGTATTCGCCATTATGATTGCCTTATCATGAAGAGCAGTCGACCACTAAAGGGTCGAGTTGCTTGCCCCCATTGAACAATGTATATATAGACGTTGTCATGCGGCTTAGGAGAGTTTCTTAGAGTTTGAGAGTCTAGAGTCTAAGTTTCTGCGTTTTATCAGTTCAACCTGAAAAACTCTATAACACCACCTTTTATTCTAATGAAAGTCTTATTGTGATGTATATGATTGTGTTCGATTAGAAGAAATGTAACTCTGTTCACTGGGAGCCCCCCCCGACAAACAGAGTCTTTAAATCTTTGTGTAGGTTTTGTTATTTCTTTCCTGTGCAATTAGTATAATTCTGCTTATGAGTTGTTTAGTTATGTTTCTATAATTGTTCATGTTTCCTGTAGTATAGATTTCAATTTAAAATGATGTTGAGCATGTAGGTTCTTTTTATTAAATAGCAACCGGTTGTGTTTAAGATAGCTCTCAAGTTTTTCTGCAAAGTCTTTTGATTTCTAGATTAAATTTCTTTGATTAATTATAATCTAGTTCTGCTTATTCTAGTTTTTACAATGAATCTACTTAAGAATATGTTAGTTTGTTTTGAATTATGAAATTAGTTTAGATCATATTACTATGGAATTCAGTCATTAAAGTAGGTTTACTTCCTGTTTTACATTACAGTAGTACATGCATGGGGTAGCTGCTCTTCACTAAAGCATCTAAATTTACCGTTTCCTTAAAGTTTTAACATTTTCTTCAAACAGACTGTCATCCAGACAGTCTGTTCCACCTTTTATACAGACCTTCATTTCCACCTGTTATACAGTCGCTCATTCAGTCCTGTGTGTTTTTAATTCATTTTAAAGTTTATCCTTCTAGTTTTCTGATTCTATCTGAGTAGTAATGGTTAGATAATGCTTATATTTTCTTTAAAAAAAATACCTTTAGATAAGATTGTCTAATACTTCTTGTTAAAACTCATTTCTCCTTCCTCTTTCTTTTACCTTATGCATAGGAATGATATTATGTAAATTAACTCATCTTATTGATCTGTAATTGAGCCTTTGATTCAAGTTGTTCCTTTAGTTTTAAATTACATTCATAGATTAGGTGTTTATAATTTGTTCTTTTAAAATTATACAATTGTGAAAAGGATCTATAAGATAGAATTCAAATCATCTTTGTAAGGTTTTTCTGTTTGTCCATAAACTATGTCTATCCTTATATAATATTTTGTAAGTAGGAGTTATTTGTGTATAAACAATCATGTTTACTATTTCCTGTAACTGGACATTTCTTAGTCTACACATTTTTATAGAGATCAAACTAGACCTTATTCCCTTTAACTTTTACACTTCTTTTGAGATCCATTTTGATACCTCTCCCACCCCAGTTCCTATTATAGTAAATGCCTATCCTCAGAATAATCAAGGAGAGTGGAATTAAGATAATTTAGTTAGTGTATGTATAGTTTCTGTTTGGTCATTGTAAATCCTTTTTGATGTAGTCATTCTTTCAAGTAAAAATCAATCTCTCTAGACAGGATAGTTTATTGTCATATCACTATTTATATCCGGACATTTATAAATAGTTTGATGTCACTTTTGTTTTCATTAACTTAATTAGATCCTCACAAGTTCAACTTAAAGTCTTTTGATCTTTGGTTTATTAAAATTTTACTGCGACACTCTCTACCTTCGCATATATTTTGTAGCAACTCTAAGCCTACTAACCCCTATTGATAATTAAATATTAGGTAAATTATTCAAGACAATAATTTTCCCAACACACCTCTCCAAAGGAAATATCTGATCATCTTGGATAACTGATCCACAATCGATTTTGGTGCTAGAAGGAGAGAGGATTGATAAATAGGGAGAGTTGAGAGAATAGACTTGATCAAAATAATCTTCCCAGCCTTCGTAAGCCAAATACCTCCCCATGATGTAATCTTAGCTTTTAACTTGCTGATAATTTCTAGCCAGAGAGAAGGATTGTTTTTTCCTAGGGTTAAAATAAGACCCAAATACTTTACCTTATCCTAGGAGTCAAAGCCATCGAAACCTAATATTTGAGAAATATTTACCATTGATGAGGGATCTACATTCCATCCATACACAACACTCTTCCGATTATTGATAAGAGCCCCTGAAATGATACAAAAATTTTGCATAATTTATTTGAAAATTCTTGCCAACCTCAGAGAAGCCCCTCCCAAAAGCAACATATCATCTGCAAAAAGAGCATGGTTGATAGAATCTACTCCAGGTGCTGACTTGATACCCAAAATAGTCCCATCATTTTTTCCTGTAGTTAGCTTTCTACTCAATGAATCAACCATTAAAATATATAAAAATGGTGAGAGCGGGAAGCCCCGACGAAGGCCCTTGGAAGCTTGAAAGAAATTAGCTGATATGCCATTTACTAATGGCACTATCTAAGGTTTGTCAATGCAAGCTTTAATTAGATTAATAAAATCAGAATTGAAACCAAATGAACCGAGGACTTTGTAAAGAAAGGATAGCTTTACCCTGTCAAAAGCGTTTTCCATGTCAAGTTTTATTAGCATGCCCTTCTCCTTTCTATGAAAACTAGAGTGCATGGCTTCCTGAACTTGGATAACGTTGTCCAGAATGTGTCACCCTTTTACAAATCCACCTTGAAAAGGTGAAATCAACTTCCCAATCAGAGGTTTTATCCTATTAGCTAAGAGCTTAGATAAGATTTTATAAGATGCATTACAAAGAGATATAGGTCTGAATCAAACAAAAGAGATTGGTTTAACTTCTTTAGGAATTAAAGATAGGAAGGTGGAGTTGGTACATCCACCAACTCTAACTTTCAATTGAAAAGCTTTGATCATTTTGAGAAGATCCTTTTTGACAACTGACCAACAAACTCTATAAAACTAAAAGGAGAATCTGTCAGGACCGGGAGCTTTATCCGGTCCCATAGACTAGATAACATTTATGATCTCTTCCTTCGTAAAGGGCTTCATTAACTCACCATTTTCCTCTACACTCACCAAGCTAGGAATGCTGGAAAGATATTCTGAATTTATTTATGAATCAATAGAACCATCCTCTCTATACAAATTCTGAAAGTGAGCTTCAACAACTAGTTTAATTTGAGAAAAGCCTTTACAAGATTCACCAGTCAAAGAGGAGATTTTTGAAATATGGTTATGGGAGAGCCTCGCTCTATACTGCTTATGAAAAAAGGAGGTATTTCGATCTCCCGAATTCAACCATAAACTTCGAGACTTTAATCTCCAAAATTCTTCTTCCTTCCAAAATGCTCAGAAAGCATTAAACTGAGCTTTTTGTTCTTTTTCCAACACGACAGAAGTGATCTCTGTTTCTTCCATTTCCAGTAGAATCTCCTCAAGCTTTTCCATGGCCTCTTTTCTATCGCTGGTAGGATTTTCAGGAGAATTATTTACCCAGTCCTTCAACGTAGCTTTAGTATTTTTTAATTTCCTTTCCCAAACAAAGTTTGGTGACCCGGAGACTGGTATACTCCACACCTTAGTTATAATGGGCAAAAAACCGTCTCTGTCAATCCACAAAGGACTGAACTGAAAGGGAATGAGGCCGAGTTCTTCTTCATCCTCAAACTGCAACAAAATTGGTTTATGGTCTAAAGTGAGCTTTGACAGAATACTCGAGGAGATAATTTTTTATTCCATTAAAAAAGATCTCTACACTAGAAATCGATCCAATCTGGATGATATATTGGATGCTCCAGTATGATTATTAGACCATGTGTATCGTCCTATTTTTGGTTTAAAGTCAATCAAATCAAAAATTAAGATGAGGTTCTCCACCATTTTATGCATGGGATCTCTCCCACATAATCCACCTTTTTTCTCTTTTGGGTCCACTGTAATATTTAGATCACCTGCCACAATTAAATTTGAAAGAGCGTTTGCAGCAAGGAAGTTTTCCAAAGAATTCCAGCATTCTCTTTTCTGATGAAAGTTGACATGGACATAAAGATTAAAAATGCTAAAGGAAATCTTACTTTGAGAATGCCGGAGCTCAGTGAATATCCAATGCTACGTTTTAAATGATTTTTCCAACGAGAAGAGTTCTTCTGTCCACAAGGTTGCAAGTCCACCGGAAGAGCCCCGTGCACTCACGACCATTCCTGCATCCTTTTTCCAATTCTTTTTTCTTAAAGAAAGAAGATTGGCCTCCTCTATTTTTGTCTCTTGGAGTAGAAGAATATCTGGAAAAAAATCCCCTACAATTCCAATAGACAAGAAAGAAGACTAGCCTCAACTTTCGAAGAATTTCCGAACCCCCTGCATTTCCAAGAGACAAAAATCATTATTTGGGAGTGATAGAAGGAAGAGGGCCTCCTTTAGAAGGTCTATCTTGAGTATCTTGGAAATTGACATCTCGATTGTAACTTGACTTCCTTGCATCTTCAAGCGTTCGACTTCTTCCTCCCGAACCTTCTTAAGAGATTTGCGCCCTTTTTTTGAAGTCCTCTCTAAAGAATCTTCTTCAGAAGAGCCAAAAGTATCCATCCATTTTTTTTTCTATTTCTGCATAAGTGGGAGATTATCTATCAGTAGGAGAACCAATATTCAACTTAGTTGGTTCTTTATTCTCTTCTTATATCTGATCTTAAGAGAATGGAACTTCTCGCTATTCAAGAATTGAAGGCACTTGTTCTTCTGGATTGCTCAACACAACAAAATTGTTTTGCGTTGTTATTTCCTTCATAGCTACTCCCGTTTCATATGGTGTTTGACCAAAGGGATTACTACCCATCCCCAATTATCCTCTTTTACCCTTTGATTTGTTTCCTTGCATGCTTGTACTTGTTTTTTGAACTTGTGTCCATTGGTCTCCCTTCTCTTTGGCATCTTCTTCCTCTTCTTTCTTCTTAAATGACCTGGTAAAGTGCCCATATCCATGACAATGTTTGCACTTAAAGGGAAATTGCTCGTAATCAAGTTCCTGCACATGTGACCAATCTGATACTGTCAAGTTAATCACTTCATGAAGCCCTTCCTCCAAATCCACTTCAACACATATTCGAGCACAAGTATATTGTTCTCTTCTTTCAGCCCTATTAATATACTTCCCCAAAGTATTTCCTATAGCTTCTAGTGACTCTGATTTCCAGCAATGAAGAGGAAGATGCATAAAACTAACCCATATAGGGACAATAGAAGGGATGTCTTAATTCAGATAAAATTCTGGTGTCCATTTGTTCAGGTAAATCCCTTGAGGGCCCATGAAGTATGACCCATTCGTGAAAAATAAATATCTATCTTCTGCATTTTCAAAGAGAAATACATAGTAACCTTTACCTATCAAATTGCTACGAATGCCTTTTGATATAAGGGGCTTCTAGTTTCTTTGAACCCACCCCTCGATTGCTTTGGGAGATGGCCAAAGACCAGTAAACTGGCCAATAAGACCCCGATATGCAATATTCATGGTTGTTTGGCAGGGTTGTTCAGCAGGAAGATCCACCGAAGGAATGTTGTCCAATTTCTTGACAAAAGTTTGTTGAATTTGATTGAGTTTCCTCTTGCTGCTTGATGCTACAAGCCTCCTGAAAATGGTGAGTTCAGGGGGAGGGGAGGAACCCACTCCATCTGCCATGACATAAACTCCAAGAGAATTGAAGAACAGAAGACCTAGAAAAATGAACAACAAATTTCTCAAGGAAGGATAAGCCACCCAAATCACACATATCATGCAGCTCTCACACATAGATCTCAGAAGATCTCACAGAACACAACTGCAATCAACGAGAAACCTTATTGGAGCTCGAATCGTAGCCAAAAACTTTACAATGACAAAGAACAATAGGAAAACGCTGCTCCAAGAATGCAACTAACCGAGATCAAAGCACAACTTCAGATTCAAAACAAAGTCACCAGCACATCCACGATCCTCGGACTACATGCCAAAACCTGCAAACAGAGCCCAAGCTGGGTGAGAAGCAGATTGAGCCACCGAGCCTGAATTTTTTTTTGAATTGAATTCTTGGAGTGAAAAAACCTTCATCGATCATAGCATAAAATGCTATGAATCCTTCTAATTCAACATCACATTTTAAGACTAACCATAAGGCATAAAATTTAGACTTGTCGTTTGTCTCGTGACCTAAAATTTAGACTTGTTGTTTGTCCCCTGACCTAAAATTTAGACTGGTTGTTTGTCCCTAGACCTATGACATACTTGAAGGAAACATAATGATCATCCTTAAAATACAAAATGCCATCAACATTGCATTTACCTGGAGTTATTTGCTAACCACCATTAAAGAAACCACGTGCCTTCGATTTATCAATCTCAAGAGTTGTTAAGAGTCTTTGGGATTTTAATTTCAGGTTTCCATAAACCGCCATAAGCAATATGGATTCATGAGATACCTATGTAGGATTGTATTCCTTCCCTTGAAATATCTTACTATATTGAGAGCCAAATCTCCCATATAACAAAGTAAGACAATGTGATCCAGATGAGTATCGATGTCCAACTACCTATTCCACTGTTTCAATTTTTTTTTTCTAGTTTGGTGGTTTTTTGGGTTAGAGGATTACTCTATACAGATATCGGTGGCCACCCACCTATTCCATGAGATCCAAACATTTTTTCCAGTTTTGCTGCTTTTATGATTTTTCATGTTGAAAACGTTTGGGGCTATTTTGAGGCCCTAAATGACTTTTTTTGGCGATGCCATAGTCGAATAATTGCCAAAGGCAGGACTAAATTGGTAAAATGTGTACTTATTGGATGTACCTTTCCAATGGGATACCGAGCACCCAAAATATAGATCACATGAAAAAATTATGCCCACAAGAAGTTGACACTTCAATTGACCACCTCACGACCCACAAACCCTTTTACAGTTCATCTCCTAGGGTTAGTTTTTTTATGTTTAGGGTTTTTCCCCTCATGATTATGATAAAAAGGCTCTTAGGCCTCCTTTTGTAATCAACACATGACAAATGACCATAGCCGCCACATCTCTTCTCAGATATATAATTACCACCATTCTAGCTGCTTTTATTTTATAGTTTGTTTTGTTTCATTCATTAAATAGAACCTGGGTTTGTTGTATCGCTATGTTCCTTGCAATATATCTGTGTATATGATTATATATATGCTCTTTTATTTCATTCTCGCATAAATCTGGATCAGTGGTATCAGAGCAATTTGGTCTTTGATTATTTATTGGTGCATGTCCCCGACATCTCTTCATTGCAAACCGCTTATCAGTATGCTGGTAAAATAGAGTAGAAATTTCAACAAAAGAATAAGTGAGAATTTGGACATGTGAATCCACCACAAAAGCAATGCAAAGGAAACCCTGTCTCATAGGACAAAATATAGAGTAAGAATAACCAACCCCAAGACAATCAGTCCCAAACAAAAGCAAAGAAGGGTAACATAAAGACAAAGAAGGACAATTTAAAGTGGTGTGCGTTCCACATAAGCCATTGGCACAACACTAATGAATGTCACTCAAAGTAGTCATTGGTGGTCGAGATCAAAGATTCAAAATCATATCCTGGTTTCGACTTCGATTCAGAACCCAATGTCACAGTCACAGATAAGGGGAAGCAAATGATTGATGTGAAACCCAGTGTCAACACCACTACCACACATATTCATCCATAGGAACTAGAAGGGTTAATGGTAGTTGAGCACCTCTTGCACTCACAAATGTGGGTGAAGGGGACTCCTCTATATTTTGTTGTTGATAGTGGCAGCCAAAAGAACCCGATCTCAACATAATTCATCAAGAGATTGAAGCTACCGACAACACCACACCCACAACCATGCACCATCGATTGGGTAATCCGAGGTATCTATGTTAGTCATTAGTTTCATCTGCCATAGGACATCAAGCCTTTCAAATATGAGGTACTATGTGATGTGGCCCCACTTGAAGTTTGTGATGTTCTTTTAGGGCAACCACATATGTGGAAGAGTCATGTTGTATATGAATCACAACCTCATAGTGTCATTGTCACTTTAGGAGGACAACTCTATCTAATACCAAATACAATTGCATCTATCATAGTCTCTTTGACCTCAACCAAGAAATGTAGGAATATAACCTCCCACATTGGGAAATTTTCCCTGTTCACAATTGGCTCTGAAGGTGAACATCATATCACATATACCTCCACAACCTTTGCACATGGTTCCTCTACTTAGCATAAAAAATAAGAACTTAAACACATTATTGCCTCACTTACCCGGGTACCTCTATGATGCAAGGCCACACATTCAAGGTGCTCCTCCATAAAGAAATAATCCACACCAGTTCAAACCAAGGATAATAAGGAAACCAAAATTTGTTGAACGAATCCAATGCATCCATCAACAATGATTACAACCCTATTAGGATGTCAAATAAAGACAACCTTTTCACTCAACTCGACACATGTTTCGTCATATGATAAGGGAATCGACACAATGGAGACTACTGCTTCTTAAGGGGGGAGGGGTGATCCAAATGGGTAACATTGGCCACCCACCTATTCTACTGGCTCAAAAACGTTTTTCTAGTTTGGAATTTTTTAGGTCAGAGTACTACTCCAAATGGATATTGGTGGTCACCCACCTATTCCACGAGCTCAAGATAGTTTTTCCAGTTTGGGATTTTTTACAAATTTTTGTCTCCAAAACTTTTGGGGTCAATTTGAGGCCCTAGATGAGGTTTTTTGTGTGACACATAGTCTACTCAAAGTTGAGGGAAATATTGGATGGATGAAATGTGTAATTATTGGTTAGAACTTTCCAATGGGCTATCGAGCACCCAAAACATAGATCGTATGTAAAAGTTAGGAGTTGTCACCTCAACTAACCATCTTGGGGTCCACAAATCTTCTTATGGTTCATCTCCTAGGGTTAGTTTTTTATGTTTAGGATTTTTTCCCTACTAACTATGATAAAAAGGCCCCTCAGCCTCATTTTGTAATCAACGTGTGACGAATGAGAGTAGCCGCCACATCTCTTATCAAAGATATAATTACCATGGTTCTAGCTGCTTTTATTTTATAATATGTTATGTTTAATTCAATTAGTAGAATTTGAGTTTATTGTATCATTGTGTTCCTTGCAATATATCTGTGTATGTGATTTTATATATGCTCTTTCATTTCATTCTCATATAAATCTAGATCACAATGACTATTGAACTACCACACAAACACACATATATAAGTTTTCAAAATGCTTTAGCAAGGTTTCTTTTTCCCCTTTGTTAAATCCATTTGATTGTTTCAAAGCTTCATTCCAAACAACCTAGGTGAAGGGACATTTCGCAAATAAGCGATTTGATGTTTTCTCATTTCTTATCTTGCAGAAAACCCTCCCCATGATTCATCGATGGTTAAATAATTACTGAAGAACATGGGAGAAAAACTCATTGATCAAGTTAGTACTTCTTACTGGCTAATTAGTTCTCCTCTAAACCCCCAATCAATTCCTCATGAAAATTGTTGTTAGTTTTTCAACATTGAGCTAGCATTATGTTAGGATCTTTACTGAGAGAATAACAAGTACAACAATATAACATAAGCACATCACAAGAGATAAGAGACACAAAGAGTTTTTCTTGGGGAAACCATAAAGGAGAAAACCCCACAACTTCCTCAGAGATAGAATCAGCACCAAAACAGTAAAAGCCCCAAAGCAATAGTCTTCTTCTTCTGTCTAGTCCCAGTATTTACTTCCTCACTAATGCGCCACACTTGAGTGAGTGAATGATGTGTATTACAAGTGATAAATAGAGAGGCTCTCACTCTCTATTTATATTCTTCCGTTCACTTGAAGTGCACTCAATCATGTCGGTCTAACTTAACAATTACTTACTAGAGCCTACATCTCTATGAGTGTATAATAACCCTAGTGCCCCGAAACTGTGGGGACTTTAACAATGACTTGACATGACTTGTTTACATTATTGATCCTCCCGATCAGAACATCAGGGCATGACAACATGAATCAAATACATAATAGAAACATCCCGGAATAAACATCGGGTTACAATACATAAGATACATAGATGAATACATTCCGAAGTTACATATACATCAACAATTGTCTCATGGAGTATAAGAGGCCTTGGGATGAGTAGGAAACGTACTCTTTGGTGTAATATAGATAAGGAAAAAAACAATGATTATGATCCAAGAGACAAAATGTTCAAGTGAATATTTTGGTAATAATGCCAAATTTTGTTGGAAAGGTTGCTAGTTCATGGTGATTGACGCTTATGGTTCAATAGGGGGTTTTGATTTTCTCTAGAACTTGTGAGTGGTAACCTGGAAAGATTCTTCTCTATTGTCGAGACTCTAATATCCAAATTTCATATCATTGGCACATATAACATAGGTTTCATCACTAATGTGTATTACCAATAACAACAAAGGAAATTTAAATTCCTAAACTCAAAATACATTAAAAATCTATCTCAACAACAACCATGGATTGTGGGAGGAGACTCTAATATGATTACTTCTCTCTTGGAAAAAAGGAAGGAATTACGAGGCTCAATTTAGTAGGTAATGCATTGAAAGAAACATTGAGAGATCTACATCTAGTTAACCTAGAGCCCTAGAATGTCGCTCATGCCTAGAATAACAAAAGAGGAGGATCAAAGTAGATAGATTCACACTTTAATAAATTAACCTTATTGAAAAACATAGTAGCTAGTGTAATACCCCAGTTTTGACCCTATGGTATTTAATTGTACATGATGTAAATATTTTATGAAAATCATGCCGAGGAGCTCAAGGTTAAGGCCCTGTCATTGATTGATGTTTGTGGATAGGTGATCAAGGGTGATACCTATGGTTTTGGTGCTAAGTCAAGCACATTATATATATATATAT
>LPNX011139197.1:313164-443114 GCA_001517045.1 Pseudotsuga menziesii
GTTAAAGCTACCTGAGCGAATAGGGTGTGACCAGATGTCAATGGGGAAAACAATGAACCCTCAGCTACCTTTTTGTCCTCTGTCCTCGATCATCAATTTCTTCCAGAAGTTGGTTGAGGCAGTTAATGCCTTGGGAAGAGAAAGGCATGGTAGTCTGATGGCTTGACTGAGCAATCCTGCAAATCTGCAGTTTGCATAGCCCGTATTCTTGCTTCTATAGGAAGTAAACCCATGTGGGAATGTGTGCCCATTCCCTCATCCCTGAGTTGCGCTGAGTGTTGGGGGCATGATGATTGTGATTATTCACGCTGTTGGTTGAGGGGGTAGGGAGAAAAAGGTCATGCTTATGCTTGTGGTTGTTTACCAGTCTACCCTTGTGTTGTTCCAGGCAATTTGATCATTCGGATCCATTGTTCATGTGCGTTGAGGGGTGGTTCGACCATCCTGAGTTACAGACGTGTGGTTTCGTAGTGTTTGTCTGCGTGAAATTATGGTATGAGACCCTGTTTCCTCTGTGTTACAGAGTGGATCCCGTGAGATTGAGTTTCTTTGTGGATTGTTGTGTTGTGCATCCTTGTTTTGGTTGAAGACCAAGGGATGGAAGAGGCCAGAATGGGATGATAAACCTAGTGAAGAGAGGAACCTCATAGATAGATCAAGAGGGAAGGTAAATCCTTTCTACACACCTTAAAGAGCACCAAAAGGGAAGGTATGGCCTGAGGGACTGTGTAGAAGAGAAGGGAATACTTCCTTGTGTTGGGTGGTTCAGATACTGAGGAGGTCGAGCCAGATATTGTGTAGGTACCCATGGCTCTATGGTTGAGCTCACTACCTTAGAAATTCTACCTTTCCATTGCCTTAGTAGCTTGATAAGCCCAATTGCTACAATTTGGTATTGGTTGTGTCTTGTGATGTTTTGGCTTGTTTCCTAGTATCATGCGAATCCCAATGGTATGTTGGCTTGGCTGGATAGTCTGTGAAACCCAAAAGTGTGTTGGCTTAACTGTGTGAATATGTTTGGCCACGTGTAAGCCTGTTGTTTTCCCTAGTTCCTTGTGGGAATCATGCCTAGCTTGGGGGTGGCAGTGTGTTGAGAGATGAATGAACACACTGGCCTACAGTTGGATGGAACGTTGCAGCGACATAGCTAGTTGCGGAACAACTTAATCATCAAGATAGGTATTCTTTGCTATTCTTGTTTATGCATTGAAGTTGCTTGTGAACGAATATGATGAATGGATAAGGAGGAATGCTTGCTATGAATGAAGTAGGATTCCTTGTTGCAAAAGTATATATGTTATGCTTGTTTATCCCATATATTTGTCTATGAATCACTCTCTTCATGTTGGATGCTTGATGATGATTAAGTAGAGGTTTTTACTTATGTATATTCCTTGCATTTTACTTCTATTTGACCTTGTATGTTCAATGCATTTTGCTTAAGTCCATGGAGATTAGAAAAGCCTAGTTAAAGAGTTAGTTTGCAGCTGATCTGAGTGTTTCTGCACCCCAAGATCTGCAGCAGAAGGCGGACCATGAAAGGCGGGAGAAAGAAGTTAAATTCGAGCAAAATGTGGGATTTTCGAGTTCCAGGATTCACCCGCAGAAGGTGGAAATCCGGAAAAAGGTTAAGGTCAGGTTTTGGTCTTCCGATTCCTGAGTTATGCACTGGAGGGTGGAAGGCGAAATGTGGAAGGCAGGAGTAAGGATAGAGGTTTTTTCATTTGATAGTTTTCTGAATTTCGAGTTCCGAAGTGCGGAAGGAGAAAGAAGGAAGGTGAAGCGGTGGTTGAAAGACCCCGTCAAAGAGTTATGTTTCCGACTTCCGAGTTTCGAAGTGTTGAAGCATAAGTGCGGAAGGTGGAAGGGCTATTGAAAATAATGTCGCACATTACATTTTCGATTTTTGACTTCCGGGGTCGGAAGGGTGGAAAGCAGAGTGCGAAACACCGACTGTGGAAGTAGTAGGTTCAATGCAGAAGAAGGCTTCCCATGCATGGAATGGACCTGTTGAGGGCGAAACGACTGTTACAGTGATGCATAGAGGTTCTTAAGCCTAAAAATGAAGGTGGAAGAGGGAGTTAACGTCCATGCACGGTGTTTGAAGTGAGAATCATTGTTCTTGGAACAAAAATCTTAATTTATCCGAATTATTGGTTATGGGGATGTGATAGATTGGTATCATAGCTACTGGTTGCAGTGCTAGGACCTACATGGGCCAAATTGAGTGGTTAAAAGAGGAAAGAGTACCCTCTGATGCCAACATTGTAGTACACTATAGTTTGGTATCAAAAGTTGCGGGTTGCAGCATTGGGCCTGGATGGGCCAAGATGAATAGTAGAAGAGCTACGGTTAATGGTTTCAACACATTGCTAGTTGCATAACGAAGAAAATTGCCATGGGCAGTGGGTAAGTGGTTTTGATTTTGAAATTATCCAATAAATGATGTTGTTAACACATTTTGCAGAGTCACAATATAGGTTGAAGAAGTGGGTTTTTTCCTCAGCCATGAGAACCTACGACATGCATAATGCGTGGAATCCCTATGAGCATGAGGAAGATGCTATGGGGGAAAACGTCTGAGTTGGAAATGCTAATACAGAGTCCAACGGAAGGATATTTCAAGAAACTCTGCCAGATATTGCAGCCACCATGAGAATCTTGAGGGTGGAGATGCAAAGTTACAAGGCAAACAATGAAAGATTGGTTAAGGCTCAGGAAGAGAAGAATCATCTGAATGCAGCCATGCTGCAGAGTTTGACAGACGTCCAAAGGCATATGAAATCAGAGCATTGAACATTAATCTGGAAGGAATTAGGAGCGATGCTAGAATAATAAAGAGACCTTCTAGTGGGTCATCTGATTCTGAAGAATCTCGTGGGGATTCAAGTTCTTCTCCTCACAAGAATAAGAGAAAGAGGCATTACAGGAACAACTCACATGATGAATTCAAGAAGGCTAAGCCTCCTACATTTGACGGTAAGGTAAAGAAGGGTCAAGAAGCTGAAGTCTAGCTTCTTAGGATGAGAAAATATTTCCAAGTCCAAGCCTACTCCGGAAATATGAAGGCTAGAGTATCCATCTTCAATTTGGCTGGGAGAGCATCCATATGGTGGGATCACTTCAGGCAAGTTGAGAAGATTAGTGAAAGGAATATTGTGTGGAAACAATTCCAGGAGTTTTTTAGGCAAAATTACCTCTTTGATAGGTACTATGATGGTAAGATCAAGGAATTCCATGAGCTGAGGCTGGGGCAGTAGACCATGGAAGAATATGCCAATACGTTCTTGGAACTATTGAGGTATGTTAGGTATATCAGGGATGATAAAGTAAAAATCTAGCATTTTCTGAGTGGGTTTCTTTCGTCTTATAAAGACATATTGAATTTGATGAATCCAAAACTTTAGAAGAAGCTATAAGAAAGGCTAAGTATTGTTACGATCAGAATAAGGGAAAACCTGATTACCATAAGACACAGAAGGATAAGAAGAACGAAAAGTTTGATCAGAGGAAGAAAGGTTTCAAACCTTTTAACTTCAGGAATCAGCAGAAGCAGCCATCACAAGCTGTGAACTAGCCAGCTAAGGTGACGGGGGAGAAGCCTATAGACCTAAAGGAGAGCAGAGAACCTCTCCAATGTTGGAGATGTGGAGGACCCCATCTACGCAGGAATTGTCCACTTGAGAATGCGAATGTAAGTCCAACTTAACACATTCAAGAGGCAAAAACTGTGGATCAATTAGCAAGGAGGGTTCCTAGGATTTATGCAGCACTAGAGGACCGCTAGGCAGATCATCAGTCAACCGTGGTTGAGGTGGCAAGTAAGATTGTTGAGCAATCTGTTTCTGTTTTGACTGACCCTGGATCTAATCATAGTTATATTATTCTTAGAGTAGATGAGATTTTTGCTTTTAAGAAGCTAAAGCGTAGTAAGTCGTGGTTAGTCCAACTAGCCACTGGAACCAAGAGGAAGGTTAGTGAAATGGTGACGCAATGCGCATTGGTTATGAATGGGCTAGTCACTTGTGTAGATCTGAATGTTCTACCACTTGGTTCCTATGACATTCTGATTGGAACGGATTGGTTAGAAGCTCACAAAGTAAAGCTCGATTGTTACAACAAGAGTTTTGAGTGCTTGGATGAAGAAGATAGCCTAAGGGTTGTAAGAGGCGTTCCTAAAGTGATTTCTGTCAGGAAGATTTCAACAATGTAGCTAAAGAAGTTCTATAGGAAAGGTTGTAGAGTGTATGCGGCCCATGTGTTGGAGGCAGCAAAGAATGAAACTCCTAGGTTGTAGGACTTTCATGTTTTGCGAGAATTCATGGATGTTTTTCCTGATAAGATTCTAGGACTTCCTCTAAGGAGGGATATTGATTTCATAATTTAACTTGTACCGGGAGCAACACCAGTTTCTAAGACACCCTACAGGATGAGTACACCATAAATGCTAGAGCTAAAGATGTAGCTGCAAGTGTTGTTGGAAAAGAAGTATATCGGAACAAGTGTGTCCCCTTGGGGATCACTTGTGTTGTTTGTGAAGAAGAAAGATTGTACACTCAGATTGTGTATGATTACAGACAGTTGAACAAGGTCACCTTGAAGAATAAATATCCTTTTCCTAGGATTGATGACCTATTTGACCAAATGAGAGGAGGAAAGGTATTTTCCAAGATTGACTTAAGGTCTGGTTACCCTCAAGTAAGCATCAAGGATGAATACATTCATAAGACAACCTTCAGGACAAGGTATGGGCATTATGAGTTTGTAGTTGTACCATTTGGTCTCACAAATGCACCAACTACATTTATGTGCCTTATGAATAACGTCTTTAGCAGGTATCTAGGCAAGTTTGTTCTTGTTTCCTTGATGACATTCTTGTTTATTCAAAGAATGAGGAAGATCATGAAGAACATCTGAGTTTGACATTGCAAATGCCTAGGGAGAATAAGCTGTATACAAAGCTAAGAAAATGTGAGTTCTATAAAGATATGATTCATTATTTGGGTCACATTATCTTAGAAGAGGGCATATCGGTAGACCCTGAAAAGATTGAAGCTATTATGAATTGGCCAACTCCAAGAAATGTGACAGATGTAAGATATTTTATGGGCCTTGCAGGATATTACAGGAGATTCATTGAAGGATTCTCCAAGGTCGCACATCCTATCACTTCCTTGCTTAGGAAGAGGATAATGTTTGAATGGACACTAAGGTGCGAGGAAAGCTTCCAGTAGTTGAAGCATCTTCTCACAAGTGCACCAACTTTGAAGATTGCAGACCCAGGAAAAGATTTTGTGGTGTGTACTGATGCATGTGGTCAAGGACTCGGAGGAGTTGTTATGCAAGAAAACCATGTGGTATGTTATGAGTCAATTAAGTTGAAGGAACATGAGAAGAACTATGCCACTCATTATTTAGAACTTGCAGCCATAGTACATGCTCTCAAGATGTGGAAGCATTACTTATTGGGCAAAAATTTTGAGTTGAGGATAGACCACTGTGGTTTGAAATATTTGTTTGATCATCCCACTCTAAATGCTAGGCAAGCTAGATGGCTGGAGCTTTTGTGTGAGTTTGAATTTGAGATCAAACAAATAAAAGGGAAGAGAATAAAGGGGTTGATGCACTCGATAGGAAGGTGCATGAAATGCACTTGGAATCTCTTAGTATTTTCCAATCAGATTTGAGACATTAGATTGCTAATCATGCTGCTGAAGTTGAATTGTATGTGCAGATAAAAGGAAAATTGCAACAACAAAATCTTGAGAAGAGGTATGAGGGTTATGAATTGGAAGTAGATGGACTTCTTACTTATAAGAACATGGTTTATATTTCAAATGTAGCAGATTTAAGGAGAGTTGTTATGGATGAGATCCATCAGACTCCATATTCTGGTCATCCAGGATATTAGAAGATAATTGCCACAACCAAAAAACAGTATTTTTTTGTTAGGAATGAAGAAGGATGTTGCTGAGTACATTTCAAGGAGCATGAAATGTCAGCAGGTGAAGGATGAGCATCAACACCCAGCAGGGTTGTTGCAACCTTTGGCAGTTCCAGAATGGAAATGGGAAGTGTTTTCCATGGATTTTACTACAGGATTTCCAATGACTTGGAGACAACATGATTCTATCATGGTTATGGTGGACAAGTTGACCAAGGAAACACATTTTATACTGGTCAAGTCTACTTATAAGACTAATGCTATTGCAAAAGTCTCCATGAAAGATATTTTCAGATTACATGGATTGCCTAAGGCAATAGTCTTTGACATAAATCCTAAGTTCACTTCCAATTTTTAGAAGGGTTTGTTTGTAGATTTGGGTACCAAGTTGAATTTCAACAATGCCTATCATCCTCATACTGATGGATAGACAGAGAGAGGGAATCAAGTGCTGGAAGACATGCTTCACATGTATGTGATGGACAAACCAACCAAATGGGAAGATTGTTTACAATTGGCAGAATTTGCATATAATTATGGACAGCAAGCATCCTTAAGGATGAGTCCATATGAATCCTTGTATGCAAGAAGGTGTAGGACACATGTGACATGGGATAATCTAGTGAACAAGATTGTGCTTGGTCCATAATTTCTTAAGGAGATGGAGCAGGAGGTTGCAAATATTAGACAAAATTTGAAAGTAGCCTAGGACAGATAGAAAAGTTATGCAGATAAGCATAGGGTGGACAGAGAGTTAAGTGTTGGGGATCATGTTTACCTCAGATTGAGCACAAGGAAGAGTTCCCTGAAGCTTGGAAGTTGTGCCAAGCTGTCTCCTAGATATTGTGGGTCATTTGAAGTGCTTGAGAGGATAGGGCCCGTTGCATATAGACTTGCATTGCCTGATAGTACTAGGGCTCATAATGTTTTTCATGTTTCTTTGCTTAAGAAATATGTACATGATCCTAACCATGTGATTGATTGGGATGTGATTTAGGTGGAACTCGAGGGAGAGTTCCAAATTGAGCCATTGTGCATCCTCGACAAGAAGGTCACAGTGCTCCAAAATCGAGTTGTTAGATAGGTAAAAGTGCAATCAGAGTACTACAACCCTAAAGAGGCTACATGGGAGCTGGAGGATTCCATGCGATTGGCACAACCGTTTTTGTTCAATTTTGTGAAGCACTAAGGGTGGTGCTAGTGTAGCATTCTGTTTAAGATGATAAAGCACTGACACTAGTACAAAATGAGAAATTAATGACTAAAAAAATGACTAAAATCAGTCTATAAACAACTATTTTTTAGTCAGTGACTAATAGTAGCTAATTTCCACTATCTTATAGCTAGTCGTATTTCACTTAGTCATTAATAGCTTGAATTATTAGTCATTGATTTAGTCAATAATTTAGTCATTGATAGTCAATGATTTAGCCAATGATTTAGTCATTGATTTAGTCACAGATTTAGTCACGGATTTAGTCACTAATTGCAACAATTAATGACCAAATATATGACTAAATAAACTACTAGATGATAACATATTAATGACTAAGCTAAATATGACTAAGATACGGGAAATTAGCTACTAATAGTCGTATATATGCAAATTTAGTCATTTTTGTAATCACAAATTTATGACAGGGCACGGAGGAATCGAACCACCAACCTCCTGCTTATAATTAGGTAGGTGCTCTACCATTGAGCTAACACCCTTTAAGAAGTTGTTATTGCTTGACAATGATGATATTCAAACAAATTTATGATAGATAGAAATCTACAAACTACATAATTATTACTATTACAACTTACTAGTAACTAGTATTTATGATAAACTAATTCCTGAGAGCTATGTACAATTTTCCCTATCTGGCATATCCATTCATGTTACCAGAGAGAACGGAATACCTCTGTGATGGATGTGACACCAATTAAGTCAACCAATTTATGGAGTATCTCTTGGCGTGTCTGAATATATGAGAAAAATATCATTATATGAAATCAAGCAAAGTAAAAGTCAAATAAGGTAAGCAAACCTTGCCATTCATAAAACAATCTATCACTGACAATATAAAAATACATGAAAGTGAAAGATTTTAGACTGAGTGTTGCAAAGAATAAGCTACCATATCAGCTAATTCTAAAAAATGAAACATATTTTTATAGAAGTATGAAGGATACCAAAAAAAGCAAGCAAAAGAAATTCAACACATGTTTCAAAAAGAGTTGAATGAAATAATAAAAGCATACCCAACATTATAGTTGATACATTTTATATGAAAATCAGTGTGAAACTTTCAATCATGTTTGTAAGTTTATATTTGGCCAACTTGCCTTAAATATAGCCACAACTAGACTGATACAAATAATTATCAGAACCGAGGGTACTCCAGAAGTGCACCACAGGCAAAGTAATAAAGACAAGAAAAAAAATCACCAGGACAAAGGTAAGATTTGAGAACAGACAAATGTTGTATGGTGGTTCTACTGTATTTGGACACACAGGTGTTATAATCAACAACAATTAGTAGATAACCAATTAGTTAATTTTCATTTATTATCCCTTGACTCTTTTACAAGGAAAGTTGAAGAGAATGTGACAAACATGTTCTCCCATAATTTAGCCTCCCTGCTAACACGAACTTCCTCAATCTCCTTGACGGCCTTCAAAGTATTTTGAACAACATTTCTATCATATCTCTAGGGCTTGTTTCTTCTTCTCTCAAACTCAAACATTGATGTCTAAACAAGAAGTTTTAGACAACACAACCCTCATGTGTGCTACCCCCATGCATTTATATGCCAGGGTAGTAGCTGCCATTTCTTTGTTTCTCTCATATGTTAAGGCACAAAACCTGTAAAGGTAATAGAGAAAATAACCTATCAATATTTGAATCAGCATGACTATATTTCAAAATTACTTGAGAAATTTCCAAAAGTAAAGCTAATACAATGTGCTCACATCCAGATTGACTAATGAAAAAAATGGATAAAACTTTCAACTCAAACTCTAAGAGCTTATGAGACTTACTCACAAAGCCTGGTAGTATCTATATACACATTCATAGCCTGAGTTGTTTCTCCATGCTTTGCATTGTCAGAATTGCAAGGCTCCAATAATGAAGCACCATGAAGAAATTTTAAAGCCGCTTGAAAGTAATGACCAATGATTTCAAGGTCGCTACCTCCCATAGTCTGCAACATCTATTACAACTATGTTAGACTTCTAAGGTAGTTAGCATTTTAAACACTGGATTGCATCAAATCACGAGAATTATTTTAGGCTATGTATAGATGGAGCAATAAGGATAATTAACGTCAAGCAGACCTTCAATATGTATGCAGAGTGTTTTAGATCCTTGGCCTCTTTCAGTACAGAACTTCCTATAGCTTGCCCATGGTCTCTTCTAATAGGACTTACAACAACTGCTCCATCAGGATCCCTTCCTGTAACTCAATTAGATGAAATATGTTTCACACCACGCATCGGTGGTCCATGCACGTTATCAAATTTGCTTGATTCTCTGGGAACTGTTGACAATTTACCATTAGAGCCATCAATTGTTGCTCTGGCCTTGACCTTCTTACGAGGCTTATGTACCTCTGGCTTACTTTCATTCTTGCACTTTCCTTGCACTGAATCAACTTCTAACACAAAGGAGGAAGACATCATTGTGAATTTATTTTTAGAATTAAGCACAATGATTTATGCTCTTGATGGAAATGAAAGACACAAAAAAGAACAAAAGTTTGAATGAAAATATAACAAGTGCAACATATTATAGACAAAGAACAAAGCACATAAAAATAATCACTAAGTGAAAACCAAATCAAAAGAAAGGATTTACGGAGACATACCTTTATCAGAAGTATTTGGTTTTGGCTTCCATTTTTCTTGATGTTTGGACTTGTGTATTCCCACTACAACTTCAATCCCCTTCATTGCTTGGTGTAATATGCTTATGCCTGTTTGAACCTTTTCTAGAAACTGTTGACCTACATCATTTAAGCTCTTGCTCTTGATAGAGCTATGTTTACTCTTTTTTGGAAGAGAATTTGAGTGGTTCATTGAGCTCGCAGAATTTGAAGGTTGGGCCATTACTTGATATTTCTTACAGTTACTAGAAATCGTAATTGGCTTCAGAGGTTTTACATCTTGAATTGGCTCAGGTTGTTTGATATCAAGGGCAGGTTCAAAATGAGGAGCTCCTGGAAGTTGAAGTTGCTCTTTATTTGCTTCCATCTGACCCTGGCCTGTTTGTATTCCATATATAAAAAAAACAAAAGTTGAATGAAATATAACAAGTGCAGCATATTATAGACAAATAGAAAAGCACATAAAAATAATCACTAAGTGAAAACCAAATCAAAAGAAAGGATTTGTAGAGACATACCTTTATCAGAAGTATTTGGTTTTGGATTCCATTTTTCTTGCTGTTTGGACTCGTGTATTTCCGCTACAACATCATTCCCCTTCATTGCTTGGTGTAATATGCTTGTGCCTGCTTGAACCTTTTCTAGAGACTATTGACCTACATCATCTAAGCTCTTGCTCTTGACAGAGCTCTGTTTACTCTTTTTTGGAAGAGAATTTGAGTGGTTCATTGAGCTCGCAGAATTTGTCGGTCGGGTCATTACTTAATCTTTCTTACTGTTACTAGAAATTATAATTGCCTTCAGCGCTTTTACATCTTTAATTGGATTAGGTTGTTTGATATCAAGGGCAGGTTCAAAATGAGGAGCTCCTGGAAGTTGAAGCTCCTCTTTATTTGCTTCCATCTGACCCTGGCCTGGTTGTATTCCATATAACAAAAGAACAAAAGTTGAATGAAAATATAACAAGTGCATCATATTATATTCCATATAATGTGTTGCACTTGTTATATTTAAATGAAAATATAACAAGTGCAACATATTATAGACAAATAACAAAGCACATAATTACCTGTAACATTCTTTTCTAATTCTGTATAGGGCTCCTTTATTTCTGTATATTTTCTTTTGTTCCCACTAGATGTCCCTTTGTCTTCCTTTGATCCTCAAAAATCCTTAACTGACTCAAAGTCATTTCTATTTGTGGATGGATCTTCCAGAAACTCCGTCTTGGCTGTCAAATTTTCAGGTTCTTTTGAAAAAATCTTATCATCTCTTTCCAAAAATTGCGGCAGAATATCCCTAATGGGTGTAAGCAAGGAACCTCCAGGAATCTGATATGATGTCATAATTTGCTCCAGCACAAGCAAACAAAACAACAACATGCCTTTAGTGATCAACAAAATATGTTTGGATCCAACAAAAAGCAATAAAACAAACAAATCCCTATCTAGCAAAGATAGAAAGGGGAAACCATACCTGGATAATGGAGAAAGGAGACATGGCAGAAATCATATGTTAACTGTAAGATGTTTAAGATGTCCAATCATGTACGTCAGTATGTTGGTGGAATAAAATTGTAAACTAGGGTAACAAATATTTGTGGGTTTTTACAAAACAATAGATCATGAAATTAAATCTATGCTAATGATAGATTAATCTACTACTAATAAAACCTATCTTGTTGCAAAAATCTGCAAAATATTGATCAAAATCATTCCTGGGATATGTTTTTGTAATAAACTGTGAAGAATTGAATAGTATTTTTTGCTGAATCTAATCAAGTGTCTTTTCCTTGAATTAAACACCTTCCCCCTCTATAAACACCCTGAAGCAGAGTTTTCACTTATGGAAATGAATTCTGCTAGCGAAAAGGGCAAGATGAGCCCCGAAAAGTCACTTTAAAATCAAATTTTTGCTCTGCCTGCAATGTTTTTGAAGATATTTGGCATCAAATGCGAGTCTGCTGATTTTTTCTAAAGCGGTTGTTGAAGCATTACACACTGCCATGAAAGTTCAATATAAACAAAAAAAAAATGGTAACAAAAGGTATTATATGCTAGAAAGGACATCTCTGTCCATGTGTAAGAAAGAGGCATACTTTCATCCTTCTGCCCTTGACTTTCTTCATATCTCTAGAGAGGTAGAGATTTGTAATTTTATTTTCATCATTTAGAACGACAACACTATCCTATGTAGAATCATTCTGGTATTAGGTTACCAGGAACAAATGATATTTGCAAAATTATCAGTGTCTCATTATATATGCACAACTTCTGTCTATTTCAGAAATCTCAAGATGGAAAAAATCAATTAGAATCACTATGTACATACAAAATGAAATATGAATTAGAATGTCAAGAATTCCAGACTAAAGCTGTTAACGACCTGTATAAGATACAGGGACTTTCTCATATCCAATATTCTACATGTTGCTGGAGCACATAGTCATCGGGAGTATAATAATACACTATTAGCTGGTACATGTATGAGGGATTGTGTCCTCCGCTACAGGGATTATGTCCTCCACTACAAAACAAAAGTAGGAGATTGAGCAATATATCATGAAACCCCGACTCTGAAACTAAATCGAAAATATTACTAATAAGAGATTATAAAGAGAAAATGGCATGGAAGAAATCATTTTTTTCTATTTCTAATGTCGTAAACAAGACACATTTAAGATTGCAGGTAAAATGAATTCACACAACCATCATTTCCATAGAGAAAAGTTGACACTGTCACGTATCAGTGATGAAAAGGTTCACGAGCTATGGGGGAACATAGTCAAATGCTGGATTGACAACACACAGTCTTGAACCCCCAGTTCCACTGTCGATACAGTCAGAGAAGTCTCCAAAATCCAACAATTCCGATGGCAACTTAAGATCATTCAACAAAATTTCGAGGTTGTGTGGATACAAAGGGCAGAGCTGCAAAAGAAAGGGGATTGACCATAATGTTATACACAAAATGAATCTTGATGCATAATTAATCTAACTATGCAGATTCAATCTTGGGGACTGACCAATTGATCCTTTGCATATTCAATAACAAGCTACTCCAGAACAGAATGAGCCCAAACAGTATGCTAGGCTTAAATGCTAGTCTTATCTTTTAACGATAATTTGAATAAGATTGTATATTGTATGTTGAAGGTAGAAGGCATTGTTTTGTAACTTGTTCAATAGAAAATTTGAAGAATTCTTAGTTGTAACAAGAGCTAGATAGCTCAACCTAAACAACAATTAATCACCAACTTTCAAGTTTCAATGCAAGAATTGAAGGTTAAAACTGGCTTTCAAATGGAGGTAAAATTGAACTTCAGAACTTCAAAGTTAAACAAGAAGGACCTCTAATATCCCAAGTGTATTCATATTAAGGAACTAATCAAACCATTCAAAAGATTCAATATCTACATTTCCTAAGTTATTTTTTAGAAGTTTTGAATTATATGATAGTTCATGAACTGTTATATAGATACTATCATATTTAAGAGCAACAACAATAGATTATTATGATTTTCGTTTATAACATACACACACATGCCTAAACCATTTGACAACGCCTTTGGCAGTTTTCATAAAATTTGTACCAAAATTTCTGGCATCACTCCAGTTCAAGAACACTCTTAGTAGGAGCTTGCATGTGCTTTGGCATGCTAGATCTGTAAAATGTAAAATGAACCGTGTCTAATGAAACATTTACCAAGCCTGAGATGATGTTAGATCAATATGCACTTACATTGTATCCTGAAATTCAATTGGGTATCAAAGTCCTTTTCCTTAATGTCACGAAGCTATAAACAACATAATACACATACTCATTGCAATTGATGCAATTGATGAAGGTATTGATAACTAGTTCTATTATTTAATTCTAATAATCAATAAAAATTTGAAGTTATGAACTTTGAATCACACCCAATCATCCCAGGGAATATAACAAGAATTAAATGGGGAGAAACAGTATTAGCATTCAAAGATTATGAAAAGGTAAATGAATTCACACAACCATCATGTCCATAGAGAAAAGCTGACACTCTCACTTATCAATGATGAAAAGGTTCATGAATTGTGGGGGAACATAATCAAATGCTCGATTAACAACACGCAGTCTTGAACCCCCAATTCCACTGTCGATACAATTAGGGAAGTCTCCAAAATCCAACAATTTCGATGGCGATTTAAGATCATTCAACAAGCCTTCAGGGCTGTGTGGATACAAAGGGCAGAGCTGCAAAAGAAAGGGGACTGACCATAATGTTATACACAAAATGAATCTTGATGCATAATTAATCTAACTATGCATATTCAATCTTGGGGACTGACCAATTCATCCTTTGCAGATTCAATAGCAGGCTACTCCAGAACAGAATGAGCTCAAACAATATGCTAGGATTAAATGTCAGTCTTATCTTTTAATGGTAATTTGAATATGATTGTATATTGTATGTTGAAGGTAGCAGGCATAGTTTTGTAACTTGTTCAATAGAAAATTTGAATAATTCTTAGCTGTAACAAGAGCGAGATAGCTTAACCTAAACAACGATTAATCACCAACTTTCAAGTTTCAATGCAAGAATTGAAGGTTAAAATAGGCTTTCAAATGGAGGTAAAATTGAACTTCAGAACTTCAAAGTTAAACAAGGAGGACCTTTAATATCCCAACTGTATTCATATTAAGGAACTAATCAAACCATTCAATATCTACATTTCCTAAGTTATTTTTTAGAAGTTTTAAATTATATGGTGGTTCCTGAATTGTTATATAGATACTATCATATTTAAGAGCAACAACAATAGATTATTATGATTTTCATTTATAACATACACACACATGCCTAAACCATTTGACAATGCCTTTGGCAGTTTTCACCAAATTTCTACCAAAATGTCTGACATCACTCCAGTTCAGGAAAACTCTTAGTAGTAGCTTTCCTGTGCTTTGGCATGCCAGATCTGTAAAATGTAAAATGAACTGTGTCTAATGAAACATTTATGAAGCCTGAGATGATGTCAGATCAATATGAACTTACACTGTATCCTGAAAGTCAATTGGGTATCAAAGTGATTTTCCTTAATGTCACGAAGTTATAATCAACAGAATACACATACTCATTGCAATTGATGCAATTGATGAAGGTATTGATAACTGGTTATGTTATTTAATTCTAATAATCAATAAAAAATTGAAGTTATGAACTTTAAAGCACACCCAATCATCCCATGGAATATAAAAAGAATGAAATGTGGAGAAACAACATTAGCATTCAAAGATGATGAAAAGGCAAAATGAATTCACACAACCATCATTTCCATAGAGAAAAGCTGACACTCTCATGTATCAGTGATGAAAAGGTTCACGAGATGTGGGGGAACATAGTCAAATTCTAGATTGACAACCCGCAATCTTGAACCCCCAGTTCCATTGTTGATACAGTCAGAGAAGTCTCCAAAATCCAACAATTTCGATGGTGATTTAAGATCATTCAACAAAACTTCAGGGTTGTTGTGAGACAAAGGGCAGAGCTGCAAAAGAAAGGGGACTGACCATAATGTTATACACAAAATGAATCTTGATGCATAATTAATCTAACTATGCAGATTCAATCTTGGGGACTGACCAGTTGATCCTTTGCAGATTCAATAGCAGGCTACTCCAGAACAAAATCAGCCCAAATAGTATGCTAGGCTTAAATGCCAGTCTTATCTTTTAATGATAATTTGAATAAGATTGTATATTGTATGTTGAAGGTAGTAGGCATAGTTTTGTAACTTATTCAATAGAAAATTTGAAGAATTCTTAGTTGTAACAAGAGCTAGATAGCTCAACCTAAACAACAATTGATCACCAACTTTCAAGTTTCAATGCAAGAATTGAAGGTTAAAACTGGCTTTCAAATGGAGGTAAATTTGAACTTTAGAACTTCAAAGTTAAACAAGAAGGACCTCTAATATCGCAAGTGTATTCATATTAAGGAACTAAACAAACCATTCAAAAGATTTGATATCTACATTTCCTAAGTTATTTTTTAGAAGTTTTGAATTATATGATGGTTTTTGAACTGTTATATAGATACTATAATATTTAAGAGAAACCACAATAGATTATTATGATTTTCATTTATAACATACACACACATGCCTAAACCATTTGACAACGCCTTTAGTAGTTTTCATCAAATTTGTACCAAAATGTACGGCATCACTCCAATTCAGGAACACTCTTAGTAGTAGCTTTCCTGTGCTTTGGCATGCCGGATCTGTAAAATGTAAAATGAACTGTGTCTAATGAAACATTTACCAAGCCTGAGATGATGTCAGATCAATATGCACTTACACTGTATCCTAAAATTCAATTGGGTATCAAAGTGCTTTTCCTTAATGCCATGAAGTTATAATCAACAGAATACACATACTCATTGCAATTGATGTAATTGATGAAGGTATTTATAACTAGTTCCGTTATTTAATTCTAATAATCAATAAAACTTTGAAGTTATGAACTTTGAAGCACACCCAATCATTCCGAGTAATATAAAAAGAATGAAATGAGGAGAAACAATATTAGCATTCAAAGACGATGAAAAGGTAAAATGAATTCACACAATTGTCATTTCCATAGAGAAAAAATGACACTCTCACGTATCAGTGATGAAAAGGTTCATGAGCCATGGGGTAACATAGTCAAATGCTAGATTGACAACACGTAGTCTTGAACCCCCAGTTCCACTGTCGATATAGTTAGAGAAGTCTCCAAAATCCAACAATTCCGATGGCGATTTAAGATCATTCAACAAACCTTCAGGGTTATGTGGATACAAAGGGAAGAGCTACAAAAGAAAGGGGATTGACCATAAGGTTATACACAAGATGAATCTTGATGCATAATTAATCTAACTATGCAGATTCAATCTTGGGGATTGACCAATTGATCCTTTGCAGATTCAATAACAGGCTACTCTAGAACAAAATGAGCTCAAACAATATGCTAGGATTAAATGCCATTCTTATCTTTTAACAATAATTTGAATAAGATTGTATATTGTATGTTGAAGGTAGGAGACATAGTTTTATAACTTGTTCAATAGAAAAATTGAAGAACAAAGACCAAGTCAAATTTTGCTAGGGTGCAGTACAACAACACGTGTTTGAAGAGGTCAACTAAAGAGTTCTAACTTGTGGCCAAACCAATCCTTTCCTTTCTTTCCAATCAATGAAGTGTTTGAGATCAAGGTGTCTTATGGGCATGCCATAGGCATACTAATGATGCAAAAAAGGAGACATGTTGCATACCACTAAGATAATTGTACATTTTTTAGTTTTGAATTATTCCACACAGACTTTGAGATGTATCAGTTAATATAAACCATGAAAACATGGACACATTATCTTCTCTAAAAGGCCAATGCCATCCATAGTGATTACTATGGGTTTTGTTCAAAAACACTGGCATATCTAGATTATATATTCCATTTCACACAAGGAAATATTCAGTATTCCATTGGTATATCTAGATTCTATATTCCACTTCACACAAGGAAGTATTCTAGGGAATGGCCTGAGGGACTGTGTAGCAGTGAAGGGAATATAGAATCTAGATATATCAATTACAACAAGCTCCCTGTGAAGTGGACCAAGGAGCAACAAAATGCATAGCATAGAAAGATTAATGAAATTCATAAATTGACTTGCTCAGACTATCCATGCTTTCAAAAATTAATGTAAGACAGAGAAAATTCAAAAGCATTTACAGAAGGAAATAAAAAGGTGATTACTGGCCATTTAGAATATTTTGAAAGAATTTTCCTTTAAAATCAAGGATCCTACAAAAGAAACATAATCAGGATCTTGCTTGGACATAGACCATAAAAAAATCATAAAATCCATGCATCCTTTCATAATCTTCTCAAGAGCTCAAAAATAATATTATGGTCCTAAAAACATAGTCATTAAAACAGTCTGAGAAGGCTGTTTGCTTAAGAGCACTACAAGAGGGTCTCAATGATTAAATTGGATGACATTATAAAAACAAAATGTGTTCACCTTCGGACACTAGGATGGGGGTCCTGCATATCAAATATATTAAAGAAAGACCTGGAAGAAGACACGTGACAGTGAACTCAGTTTGAGCACAAGATTTCCTGTATTCAAATCAAGGAAAATAGCAAAAGCTACAAATTGAGCTAGACTCGGAAAAAAAAAGTGAAAGCAAAGATTATTTTGTACTTAAAAATTTTATGGAGACAAGAATCCTAAAAGAACACTTGCTTCAATGCAGAGACTTGATTGATTCAGTTAAGATCTTTAGGAGTTTCCCTAACTGCTCCAATGGAATGCCAAACCTAGTCAAGATCAGTGACTTTAGCTAGGAGTTGGTCTACCGAAGTTTTAATAAAGTCATATGTTGTGGGCCCACAGTCGACTGCCCTTTAACTTTAACCTCAAGTAACTCTTTGTCAATTTTATAAAATATGGTCAACTTTTCTTTGATCAATAACATACTTTCTATGTTTCCAATTACAAAGTATGCTAGCTACTTTCTGATCTCTACCTCATATATTTGGTTCAAGCTGTCAACTGCCAGGTTAACCTTTGTCTCTACGACTTTAGTTTCAAGCTCTCCCTTACCAAATAGTTTCACTTAATGTATTAGCTCTGGATCCTCCAAAGTCTTCATAAGATTGATTTCTTCATGAAAACATCTGACCTCTTCTGATCAATTTCATCACAATTTTGGATCAGCTACCTAAGTGCCTTGAGTCTACAATTCCAACATATTTGAATTTCCTTTAACCCCATGTCATTGGGAAAGTTTTCTTATATTTCAAAATCATTTATTGCTTTCATTTTATCAACAAACAATTGAACATAGCTCTGATTAGACTATCCATCCTTCTCCAACTCTATGTTCAATATGTATTTTAAAGTGAGAATTCTTTGGGCAAAAAAGTGAGCTCTGTCCACCACTGCCCAGATATATTGTAACAACTTCATTCTATCCTCCAAATTAAGCACAATGGTTACTCTCACACCAAGAATCAATTCCTTTGTTTCCCTAACTTTGGGTGATTTCTCTTGGAAATCTTTTCAGAAACCCTTCTTTCCAACCTTTCAAGTTCTACATCCTGCTCCTATATAGTATACTCTAACAGTTCCCGAGTGGCTTTATGTTTCTTAACAGCCCCAACAACTTCTAAATTTCTTACATCAAATTCTAAATTTCTTTCATCAAAGTTTTTTTCTTATTACTATGGACTGTTCAATCACAACCATCTATGCAAATGCCTGGCATTATGGAGTTCTGGTAAATAAGTCATCTTATTAGTATGCAATGTGCACTTTTCTAGTTGACTCAATACCTAAAGAGAAAGTTCTGAACTTATAACCAAATCGAGGCATATTACTTGAAAATAGTGCATGATTAGGGATCTATTGCTCCATTAGAAGATACAACCTAGTTAGGAATTTATGGGGAGGTCATGAATTACACAATAACATATATGATCTAGAATAAGACATTGTTGAGAACATAAAATGCCTTCACACCCTTCCTTTGCATCTTTGTAGTCCATCTGCCCTTTTTCTTAACATACTATACCTCATGTTTTCCATATCAAATGCTTTCATTTCATGATCTCAATCATATCAGCCACACATATTATTAACATCCTTAAATGAAAATTATTGTCCTTGAAACTTCATTTTGATATAAGATAGTACTGCTTTTGGTAAGTACTGAAAACACTAATGGCTTCAGATTCGAATAAGATAAAATAGAAAAAAGTATTTGAAGAGAAGGATTAGTCACCTTTGCTTTCAATTGTTTGTTCTCATCCCTCAATGTCTGTAAGAACTCCAACCTTCACTTCTTTTCCTGGTTAAGAAGAAGAATATTGTCAAACACATTTCCTTTGAGTCTAAAATCTTGTAATAATAGTGAAGTTTAGAGCATAGGAAACAAACCTTTTTCATTTCCTCCTGTTCTAGAGACAGTTCTTCAACTTTCTTCTTTAACTTTGCATTTGTCTGCACATAGCATATGTCTCATAATCAACAATATTGAGATTCATATACATCTTCTTTGGAATATAAACAATCTCAGTAGTCATCAGCTCTATAAATGGTATTTTATCCATCCCTGCCGCTTATTCATACAATGATCTAATAATCATATCTCTACAAATCCAACACCCAATTATATGGAGCTGGATATATGGATATATAGAAACATAGACCAAACGAGGTAGTTCATTTCCATCAATATCATGTCCTCCACTAAGACCCAAAAATACTTGCAGTTCATAATTTCAGTAACTATTATCAGAAAGACATTCCCAAGAGCAAGTTTGCAAGGAATGCTGGACAGTCCTAACTCCTTCCAATGAGACTAAATGCTTAAAAATTATTCTGTATGTTAAAGATGTTAAAATCTAACCTATATCATTGCCGAATGGTCTCGCACATTGTTCCTAGGCCATGGTGTTCCATCCTGCATTGTCCAACCTTCTTTTGGCATCTTTTGTGCTTTAGTAACTAGAGCATTGACGCGTACCTTAAATTATTCATACTTCCTTTGTAGATCAACATAAAATATGAAATGTGGCATTAGAAAGAAGCCAAATAGAAGAGGCAAATGAGAAAAAATAAATAAACTAAGAATTCTTGACATACCTTCATAGCCCTGTAATCTTTGATAAAGGATGGTTGTACTTTGTCTTTTAGATAATCTATTTTCTGTTGAAAGTACCACTTAGGGGCATGAGGCTCAATGCTAAAATTTTTACAAAATGGAACCCACTTTCTTGCAAACTCTGATGTTTCAGAGAGTGCCTCAAATGTCAACATAGCAGCACCATCATCAGATACATAGCAAGAAACTTTGTCAATAGGATAGTCCACTGAGAGGATAGACAAAATTGTATTTGCAGTAACCAGTGGAGGCTCCTTGAGAGGATCCATAGTAATGACAAAGATATCAATGGGAGAAAGTCCAAAAGGTTGTCCCTCTTTCTCATACCTGAAACCCAATAAATATGAGAGTTAAAACAAAGGTCTATCTTCTAAATTGAAAAATAGATTGAACCAAAATAAAACAAAATATTTTTTTGCAAGTATGGGGCATTTCTGATTTACCACAATGACAGTCTATCCAGATATGTTTCCCTGTCAATTGGAAGCCATTTTGGAAATTGATCAAGGATCCAAGAAAATGAAAACTAAATTTCAAAGATGACTGAAGTGAGCCATATGCCATATGCATCATTCACGTGATGCATTACACGATAATGAAAGAAGAATCCAATAACTACAAGTCGGAGTATGATCACCATTCGGTATAGATTTAGCCTGTTTGAAGGAATTGACAACTTTCTTGACAAAGGTTTCCTTGATTCATCCATTCTGTTAAATTCAACCCATTATCAAATTACCATGGACTCCATTACAAAATACTTAACTACCTAGAAATTCATTTTACCTTTTCAAATTAAAATGAAGAAACCCACTTACAGTAATAATACAATACTCTATGCATACATTTCGGTATTAACTTTAAAGACATTGTAAGCCTATAGATTAAGCCTCAAGGAAAACTTAATCAAAATAAAAACTACCTTGAAGGTTTAGGAAAAATACAGGGGAAGATCTGGACCATCTGGCCCATTTCCATCAGGATCCCAATCTGTCCCCCCTCCTAATGGCCCTCCTTCATTTCTCGTGACCTGCATTTTTTTCTGCCTCATTTTCCGGTTTTCTACTCTCTCCTTCCATGCTACACTTCCATATCCATAAGCTACTAAGTCCTTGGTTGGATCCATCGACCTGGCTTGGAATGCAGAGAAGCAGTGGTAGAAAGGTTAGGAAAAAGACCAAATATAATACATTAATTTAATCTAAAACATAGTGAAATCAGTCTACCAAAAATCCAATGTCAAAATAATGTTTTGGAATTCACAAACCTGTAAAATTAGAATATGAATAAGGGAATGGATGAATTCTTTTTCCCCCACCCATAAATGAATGAACTAGAGCATGGTGTTCTGGAGGGATCCTTGGATCCAAAAAAGAAAAAAATCAAAATTAGAGAAAAGTAAGACCAACATTTGCCACAAAAAAAAAACAATCAGAGATCTAAACAACAAAAATATGTTCAGGGGAGCATCATCAGTGCTAAAAGAACACCCCGAATGATAGGGTCCCAAGTACCATGGACCATTGGTAAGAAGTGGCACTTGTGGAAGAGTTGTCTGAACTACATGAGGCTTATCTGTATCACCACCTCAGCCATAGCTCATGTGCCCATTAAGCATTGCTTCTGCAATGTACTACATATCTTGTTTGTCCCGGTCGCCAAAATTGAACTCATTTTCAAGATCATCAACATCATCTTCTTCTTTATATCCTTGAACTCCGACACTTCCTACAAATTAGACACCCTTAAGAGTATATACAACACATGTACTAAAAAAAACCAGGGAAGCAGTTTGTAGGGTCTCAAGAAAAATACTACTGTGTAGAAATTCAAGCAGATCTAAGCTATGTAAACTGGCATTGCCCAAAATAATCCAGAGCACTTACCTTTATGGCATTTGAATCTCATTTTGCATTGAGGGAAGACCTGGTTACCCTCCCTTCGTTCGTATTCGTAGCAAGTCCTGCAGATTGGAAATGCACATTCGCTACAGGCAACAAAAATCTCTCCATCTACTGTGAGACCAACGCCATCACTACAAATATGGCAATTTATGCACTCAAATGATGTAGAGGCTTAGGTTGCAAATTACCCACGAAATCCTGTTAACTGTAATGCTATGAATTCGACAACCCAATAGTATTGTTATATGTAGTGCTAGTGCTATGAGATACATCTCAAAACCCCTGTTTCTTGTTGACCACAAGATACATCTCAAAACCCCCAACTAAAAAAACATAATACTGAAGCGGAGCTAGCCGAAAGTCAGTGTAGATGACATGGTAGGCCCATGCAATTTGCAGATCCACTTGGCTAATTCCATGGAATTTGACATGGTGGCCGAGAGAAAAAGAACTTATAGCTGGGGAAACAAAATTATGCTCTCATCCCACACGACCATGCACTCCCGTCCTTCAAGTGGTGAATTTCATCCAATATGACCCAAGAAACCTCTTTCAAGACCTCACAAGTTCTCTCTATACATATGGATTAAATGCCACCCATCCCATACTCGTGACAACAAAAACTTAACTTATTGAAATTAAAAAACAGACTTCAAAGATTCTGAAACTAACAGGTTGCCTTTAAATTCTAATTTTGCAAACATGCCCTCTTGTAGAGATAGGGAGTCACAACTCTTGTAGAGCATCACTCTGAAAATATCACTTGTCATAAGAGACACGTGGACATGGAAACGTCTCCTGTCATTAACCCTATGTTGGTGAAATCGTGGCTGAGCTCCCAATCAACGTTCAAAATTGAACCCTTCCCAGCACTTTCAAAGGGTTCTAGCCCTTCCCAGAAGTGTAAAGTTAAAATTGCCCTTAAAAAAAAAATTAAAATCTGAATTTTACGTTTCTAATTAAGAAGGGCATAATTTATATTAACATTTCAAAAGAAGGGAAACATTTGAAATTACCCACCATATAAATTTTTCAAAATGTTGAAATTCGTATGCTATAAAGTTCAATTCATCATTCACAATATTGAAAATATGATAAATTATAATCACTCACTCACTCATGTCATGCATTCACTACTTGACTACGAGGCACTAGCCATCGAGATGTGAATCTGACTCACGAGTCACTTGGGGCTACAATCTAAAGTGTGACAATGTGTCAACAACTACGACTATAACAAAAAATAAGAACTACTAGTCTACTACTAGGCCCAAAACAAACTCAAAAATTTATGTCTACTACATCTATGAACCTCGCTACCAATGTCCACTCTTTTTTCGTCAAAATGAAATTCAAAAGGCCGATTTGATAAGTCCTCCTCTACAAGACTGCATTTCTTGCATGAAATCATGGACTCACTACAACTATAAACAACACTCAATGTCATGCAAATACAAATAATGACATGTAGCTAGGATCACAAATTGTGTAGAGGTCGATTTATGCATTCCTATAGAGAGGTGTCATTGGGCACATGATACGGAGAAACAATGGTTATTACAAAAGCAATTGTTGGCTCAAGAATAGTCTTCAATTTGATGGGTGGCATGATTGTGATGTAAGCTCCCTTCATCATTCCAAACATTTGTGGTTACACGCAACATTTGTCCTCAGCGCCACCAAAATACATGTAAAAATTACTTGTCTTTACATCCTCTTCTCTTTAAATCCTCATCTCATAGTCATAACTAAGGATTATTATGCATGCCCATCCTCACCTTATAATACGAATTGGGTCAAGGCACAAAGTAAACCATAAAATATTAAATGTGTCAAGACGCAAATAGTAAGAGAAAACTATAAGTAAGTCTTATATTAAATTTACCATATAAGTCTTTAATTAACACTATCAACTAATATTTGACACGTTGGATTGTTGTGATCTTCTTATCACTCCTTACCAATGTGATTTCAAGGCATTCTTTGAAGGTGAAGTCCATAATTTTAGGTCTTCTTCTTCATTATCATGCCTTTTGATAAGACAATAAAGAGGGTAGTGGCCTAAGTCAGCATGGAAAACAGTTTCAACATAGAAGTTATACACATTAATTTTTTTCATTAAATAACTTAAATTCCTACCTGTCACTGTCGATTCATTGAATCATGGACTGGTACAAAACCCAACAAATTTTAGAGCCTCGAACCCTTAATTACTCACACCTCTAGAACTTTCTCAAATCTAGCCATTAATAAAATTCTTTTGGTATTTTGGTTCAATTTAAAAGGTGGATTGTTGAGACTTAGACATGTAATGAGTTGCAAGGATTCAATTGACTTAGGCTTGATTCCATTGCCCCTTCATTCCATACATGTATGCTTTTAGGACAAGTGTTGAACAAAAAAATTTGATGCCCCGACCTCGGTTATGCAACTTTGCTAACTTGCTTGGTATGTATGATTTTTTTTTTTATGTTTTATGAGTTGTGCATTATTTTTTTTAGGTGCCCAATCCTTATCATTATGGCATCTCTCAAGCTTGGATTGCACGTGGACCCTCCAATATGGTTATGGCATAGTCTAAGTAGTTTTTTGTATAATGAAGTGTGGTCCAACTGGAAAAAATACAATATAATAGTTGTTCTGTTACTGATATGTAAAATTAATGATACACATATGAGAACTTAAAGTGTTCAAAATAATTTTTATTGAAAATATATCATTTTTTCATATAGATATTAAGGGATGCTCAATTGTTTAAATTGTAGAAATTTGAATGAACAATATTTGTTTTTTGCATTTTTTTGTGTGAAAGGGTTTAGTTAATTTATACTTGTCAATTGAAGTGTAATTATTTATGTTGTCCTTCATCTCTGAAGGGCTCAAAAAATGAATACCCTTCCAATTGAAATTAAGACCCACCCTTCAAATTTGATCACTGCTCCCAATACTTTTGGTTGCTCATGGCCTTTAAAGGAGTCATGTGTATGACCCATTGAAATGTGCAAGAATTTAAGGGTTTTGCAAAAATGTGAGTTTCCGAAGTTTCTTCTATGATTTAACACGAGGAAATGGAGAAATGAGTTCATTTTGGAGTAATAACAACCTCATTTGTATTTTGGATGGCATGCGGAATAATCACTCGAAATTTACTCCTTGAATTAATGATTATTATATATAAAGGAGAATTGAAACAACTTATTTCATCTTTTTGTTATATTACTTTAGTAAAGTAATTTTTTTTAATGATATAAAAACAAAATATTCCTTTGTAATAAGACAAAATATTCTAATGTAATAAGTTTTTTTTAAAACTTACTTTACATGTTTTTAACTTCTTACACTACAATAAAAACAAACTTACAAAATTAATAATCATTATTTAAGATGCACATATCTACACCATGTGTGAATTTATTTTTAGAAAGTTGAAAAATAAAAACAAAGTTACAAAATTAATCAAGGTTTAAGCAAAAGAGATATAGACTGTGTGAATTATTTTTTACCAAGTTGAAGATTCATAGAATTATAGCATATGCATTCTTATAAATGTAAAACTGAGAGATATACACCATGTGTGAATTCTTTTTTACCAAGTTGAAGATTCTGAGAATTATAGCATATGCTTTCTTATAAATGTAAAATGGAACATGAGATTGTATGAGTGATTCATATGAAGAGATTGATGGGTTTGGTCAATATAGTAAACTTGTTGAAAATGCAAAGAACTATAGCATATGTTTGTTTATGAATGTAAAATGGAGCATGAGATTGTATGAGCGTTTGATATGGAGAAATTGATGGGTTTGGCCAATATAATAAACTTATTTTTTTCCATTATTTATTTTATTCTTTTATATATATATATATATATATATATATATATATGAGTAATGGTATATTTTGTAATATTTATACTTGATATTGTTTGGGAGTTTCAAAAAGTTTCAGTTATAGACCATAAATTAATGTTATAGATTGGGTATTTATTGTTAGCTATGGAGAACTCCATCTCAAAAACTATACCAACCTTGAAGATACAAAACATGAAAACATTAAATGTGAATGTGCTTGTGAGGGGGATATAATACCTCATCTTCCTAATACTCTATCCAGATGAACATATCTTCTTATGAATCAACAACCCCTTTTCCTAGTTCATCAACCATAGAGTTGTTTTATACGAAAACATACGCGTAGGAAAGTTTTGTGAAAGGGGTCATAAGTTCAGTTATTTAATGAATTGCAGCCTTTGGGAAGACAATTTCATTTTGGAAGTCCCCATTTATCCATTACATGACTTTTTAGAGTCCCAAAATTGCAATTTTCCATTGTTGGAGTGACAATAAAAAATGACTAACATAAATGACTAATTCATATTCTTATAGCTAGTCATTTTTTATGCTGTGACTAAATTAGTTGTTTATGTTAGTAATTTTTAACTTTGTCACTTATTATCTAGTCATATTTGTTAATTGGTGACTAAATTAGTCGTTTATAGTTGGGTTAATCAAAATTTCTCATATTGAGTAGTAAATCACTTGAAAAACCTGTGGTGACTAGAATATTTAGTCACATAGTAGCTAATTCCTCATTTTGTACTAGTGTGAGGATAGTGTTGATTGAAGGGGGCGGGGATTGTAATACTCCAGTTTTGACCCCATGGTATTTAATTGTACATGATGTAAATATTATATGAAAATCATGGCGAGGAGCTCAAGGCCAAGGCCCTGCCATTGATTGATGTTTGTGGATAGGTGATCAAGGGTGATATCTATGGTTTTGGTGCTAAGTCAAGCACAATATATATATATATATATATATATATATATATATATATATCATGTAAATGTACAAAATTAATATAATACCATAACTAGCTATGGGACTGCAAACGTGAAAGAGATGGGGGCATGATTCCACAAGGGATAGGGTGGGGAGTTAGTCAACCTCCCTGAGCCAATAGGGTGTGCCCAGATGTCAATGGGGAAACCCATGAAACCTCAAATACCTTTTTGTTCTCTATCCTCGATCATCAATTTCTTCTAGAAGTTGGTTGAGGTGGTTAATGCCTTGGGTAGAGCAAGGCATGGCAGTCTGATGGCTTGAATGAGCAAGCTTGCAAGTTTGCAGTCTGCAGAACCTGTATTCTTGCTTCTTCAGGAAGTAAACCTCTGTGGGAACGTGTGCCCATTCCCTCATCCCTGAGTCGTGTTGAGCATTGGGGGCATGATCATTGTGATTATTCACGCTGTTGGTCGAGGGGGCTAGGAAAAAAAGGTCATGCTTTTGCTCATGGTTGTTTACCATTCTACCCTTGTGTTGTTCTAGACGATTCGATCATTTGGATCCATTTTTCATGTCTGTTGTGGGGTGGTTTGACCATCCTGAGTTGCGGACGTGTGGTTTCATGGTGTTTGTATGCGTGACATTGTGGTATGAGACCCTGCTTCTTCTGTGTTACAGAGTGGAGCTTGTGAGGTTGAGTTTCTTTTTGGATTGCTGTGTTGTGCATCTTTGTTTTGGTTAATACCAAGGGATGAAAGAGGCTAGAATGTGCTGATAAACCTAGTGAAGAGAGGAACCTCATAGATAGATCAAGAGGGATGGTAAATCCTTTCTACACACCCTGAAGAGCACTGGAAGGGAAGGTATGACATGAGGGACTGTGTAGCAGAGAAGGGAATACTTCCTTGTGTTGGTGGTGCATATGTTGAGGAGGCTGAGTGAGATCTTGTGTAGGTACCCATGGCTCTTTGGTTGAGCTCACTAGCTTAGCAATTCTACCTTTCCATTTCCTTAGTAGCCTGATAAGCCCAACTGCTACAATTTGGTATTGGTTGTGTCTTGTGATGTTTTGGCTTGTTTCCTAGTAGCCTATGAAACCCAATGGTATGTTGGCTTGTTTGGATGTCTGTGAAACCCAACAATGTGTTGGCTTGACTATGTGAATATGTTTGGGTGTGTGTAAGCCAGTTGTTTTCCCTAGTTCCTTGTGGGAATCATGCCCAGCTCGGGGGTGGGAGTGTGTTGAGAGATGAATGAACACACTGGCCTAGGATTGGGTGGAACGTTGCAACAACATAGCTAGGTGCAGAACAACTTAATCATCAAGATACGTATTCTTTTCTATTCTTGTTTATGCATTGAAGTTGCTTATGAATGAATATGATGAATGGATAAGGAGGAATGCTTGTTATGAATGAAGTAGGATTCCTTGTTGTAAAAGTATCTCTGTTATGCTTGTTTATGCCATATATTTGTCTATGAATCACTCTGTTCATGTTGGATGCTTGATGATAATTAAGTAGCGGTTTTTACTTATGTATATTCCTTACATTTTACTTATGTTTGACCTTGTATGTTCAATGCATTTTGCTTAAGTCCATGGAGATTAGAAAATCACAGTTAAAGAGTTTGTTTGCAGCTGATCTGAGTGTTTCCGTACCCAGGGATCCATAGCAGAAGGCAGAACGTGGGAGGCGTGAGAAAGAAGTTAAATTCGAACAGAATGTGGGAAATCCAACTTCTGGGATCCTCCTGCAGAAGGCGGAAGGTGGAAGGTGGAAATATGGAAAAAAATTAAGGCTAGGTTTTGGTCTTCCGATTCCCGAATTCCACGCTGGAGGGTGGAAGGCAGAATACGAAAGGTGGGAGTGAGGACAAAGGTTCCATCATTTGATATTTTTCTGACTTCTGAGTTTCGAAGTGTGAAAGTGGAAGTGCGGAAGGGGAAACAATGGTTGAAAGACTCCGTCAAAGAGTTATGTTTTCGACTTCCAAGTTTTAAAGTGCAGAAGGCAGAAGGGCCGTTGAAAGTTCTGTCACACATTACATTTCTGATTTCTAACTTCTAGGGTCAGAAGAGCGGAAAGTGGAGTGCGGAACACCGACTATGGAAGTAGCAGGTTCAATGCAGAAGAAGGCTTCCCGTGCATAGAATCGACCTGTTGAGGGAGGAACGACTATTATAGTGATGTATAGAGGTTCTTAAGCCTAAAAATGAAGGTGGAAGAGGGAGTTAATGCCCATGCCTGGTGTTTGAAGCGAGAACCAGTGTTCCCAGAACAAAAATGTTAATTTATTTGCATTATTGGGTTTGGGGGACGTGACAACTAGAGGCTTAAATATTGAAAGTTCTATTATTCCCTACGCATTTTCCAATAATTGGCCCATATGCCTTAAAGTACTTATGGACGATAGGCCAAGAAACCATCCATTTCAATTAATTTTTTTTTGGTTTGAACATCCAAAGTATCAAAATAATTTGGTCAATTAGTGGGCTGAAGGAAACACAAATTATGGACCGAAGATGTACCAATTCCAGTAGTGATTAAACTGCCTCAAAACTAGAATCAAGGCTTGGTATAAAGATGTATTAAAAAATATCCTTAAGGCTAAGAGTTCCCTCGATGCAAAAGATGAACTATTGCAATAGAGAATCATTTTGAAGGGTATAATGAACGTGCTATCAAAGAGGAAAGTGAATTGCGAGATCAACTAGAACTTAGGAATGAATAAGAGGAGACACTATGGAGAAAAAATCCCAAGTAAAATGGCTCAAGGAGGGGGATAAAAACTATAAGTCCTTTCATAATTCCATATTTCAACATAGAAATTGTAATAAGATAACCTCTTTGAAGAGGGATCATGGGAATACTTTCTAAAGACACAAGGAATTGGAGAAAGATTTGTGCACCTTCTATTGTGTCCATTTGGAAGAACCTCCTCCCAGGAGAAGAGAGAAATCCATCAACAAGATTATAAACAATATCTCCAGTCTACTAATGATATATCTGAATGAATCTCTCCTCTACCCTATTACCTGTGAGGAAGTGGAGCATGTTGTCATGCAAATGCCTCCGTCCAAGTCATGTGGCTAGACGGCTTCACCATAAATTTCCATCACTCATGCCAGATTACTATAAATAAGGAGGTATGGGAAGTGGTTGAGGAATCTAGGATACTACTTAGTGTTCAACCTTCCTTAACCTCTACTTTTACCACCCTCATCCCTAAAGAGGATAATATGGATGTGCCAAGCAAGTTCTGTCTGATTTCTCCTTGCAATGTAATTTTTAATATTATTAAAAAACTAATTGAAAATCGTTTGAATCCACTTCTGCCAAGCCTAATCTAAAAATAACAATTAAGATATGTAGAATGGAATCAAATCCTGGAAGCTATCATTTTAGCTCACAAGACAATTGAATCCCTTAAGGTAAATAATTATGCAAGAATGAAGGTTAAACTAGATATGTCAAAAGCCTTTAACAAACAATTAAAGATTCATTTACTAAATGCTGAGGGCTTTTGGTTTCTCAAAACAATGAAAAAACTATGTCCTAGCACTCACATCCTCTGCTTTTTTCTCAATCCTAGTCAGTGAATCTCCTTTGGGAACTTTTACACCATTAAGGGGAATCAGACAAGGAGGCCCCATGTCTCCCCTCTTGCTGATTTTAATGGTGGAAGGATTGGGTAGATCAATCAAGGAAACAATGGAGGAAGAAAGACTTAGGGGTATCAAAGCTCACGGCGACAATTTAATAACCTCCCACTAAAAATTTGATGATGATACCATGTTGATGGGAAATCCAAGCATATTGGAAGCAAAATCCATGAAGAATATCCTAACTAAATTCATGAGTTCCTTAGGCACCTCCATCAATCTTGGTAAGTCAAAATAATTTTTCTTCAATACTCCCTTAACCTTGCAATTGCAGATCTCCATAATCTTGAAATTTCAATAGAAATCCCTTCCATATAAATATATAGGGGCACCTCTAATCACAATTTATTATTAGTATCAGTCTTGGGAAACATTACTGACGATATTTTTAATTGCCTTATAATTACTAAGAAAACAACTAAGAAGTGTGCATTAATTGTCACCTTAGGGTTTGTTGGGAACTTGCGAGTTACCATGCACTTGCGAGTTACCGTGCACTGTATGTGCAAACCATAATCTCCTCTGACATTGGTTTACCTACTTGAAGTTGTAGTTCATTAACCTTACTTACAAACATTGGTATGGACAGTTACATAGCCTTGGCAAGGAATTAACTAGCTAAACAACTACTAAGACTAAATTGTAAGGAAATTAAAACACAAGACATGAAAATAAATTAACACCATGTTGGAAAGTAAATGCTAAGCTAAATTCACACTTACTGGAAAGTAAATTCTAGAACTACATCACACTTTGCGGGAAAAGTAAATTCTAAAACTAAGTCACACCTTGTGGGAAAAGTAAATTATAAAACAATATAGATTTTGCAGAAAAAAAAATTCTAAAACTAAATCACACCTTGCAGGAAAAGTAAATCCTAAACTAAATCACACTATGTAGGAAAAGTAAATTCTAAGATTACATTCACACTATGCAGGAAAGAAAAATTAAATCTACACTCACACCACACTTAATAGAAAGGTAAATTGCAAAAATAAAATCTAAAAGCTATCCTTGCCAAATACAAGTTACTGTTTATGATCCAATGTAGTAAATAACAATAATGCATTAAGCACATTCATTGCATTCATAAATTGTAAAAGAAACTTCAAAATCACTAATCTACATATTAAAATCACATTGCAAAAATAAACTACATAATGAGAAAAGCAAAATTATTTAATTGAACAAAGCAAGAAATTATAACTACATGACTGTAACATATATAAAATCACATTACAAAAAGAAAATGATAAAACTAAGAGCTATATAGAATAAAGATGAAGTTGAAGTTATTCCATCATTATTTGGATTAATGCTCTAAGAGTCCTCCCCCATAGAATGGAGAAGGAGCTCTTATTTATACATGTGTTTTCCATAACAAATAATAAATGAGGATTCAAAATATCCTCAACCATTTCCTAAAATTTGGATCTCAAAAACTAATTCAAAACTAGTTCCAAGATCTTTGTTAACTACATGCTATTTAGAATACCTTTGAATTCAAATTCGAATTTAGGGAGAGAGGTTATAATAAAAGAATCAAAACTCATCCTGTTAAGTCATGAATTTGTTTTCTTCAGTCATATATTTTGCTTATGATTTTTGTTTAAAGCTTGCTCATTTGCTTACTTTTAGGAATTTTTGGTTTAGAGTGAATTTTTGATTTTTTGCCATTAGGTTTCCATCATTTTTTGTTTTTCTTGTGTTCTGAAGGGTTCTATAGGATATATGTTGATTAAAGGTTTCACAAATAAACACTAAGATCAAGGTTTACCATATAAACCTTATTTAAAGTTGAATTAATGGTCAAAAAGCACCAAATTTGATTTTTAAACATTCTTGTAGCGCAACGGTTAAAATTTTACACTGGCGCACTACAAGAATATCGTGGGTGCAAAATTTGTCAGTTTTTACGCCAAATTCTCCAATGATTTCGTTCCTGGATGACTAATCGCATGTGTAGACAGGTTTGATACATGTTTCATCAAAGATAATCATGAAAACAGGTGTTGGCTATGACGTGAAGGAGATCATGGCAGTTAGAAGTTAGGGCTTGGCGAATTATGATAGACAGTGGAATGAGGCGAGATTGACGGGAAAGAGGTTCTCCACATAGGCATTACGAAGCTGGTGGAGAAGTGGAATGAAGACAAATTGCTAAGAATTCGGGATTTGCAGTTAAAAAAGGAATTTAGGGCTTTCTTAGTGCGACAGTTGGAAGCAAGCTGAAGACTTGAAGACACTTGGACGGTTAAATTTGACATTCAGATAGTCCAAGGATCAATTTGAAACACCTGCAGCAAGTCGGGAGTTAGGTATTCCGCTTAAACTTGGTCATGGCCTGCTAAATTGGGGGTTCTTCTATTAAGGCTTATAATGTTAAATTGATTAAAGAAAACATAAACTCATGTATTGAACAAACTCCCAATGGTGAGAGAGCATTCTAAAAGGTCTAAATGAACATCTTGGATGTTATTAAAGTTCAGCAGCAATTCAGTTGAAGATTATTAGTGCTCTGTTCGACCTAAATTACCCAAGATCGGTACAAAACATTCCCTGCATTGATAATAGAACTGACTGTTAAAACATCAAAGAAAAACAGCCAGGGAGAATCCAAAGGAGAACTAACTGTCAAAACTTTGAAATCTTGAGGAAAAAAGGCTGTTAGGTCATTAACAGGGTCTTAAAATCACACAGAAACATCATCAAGCCTTGGGAAAGCAAATGCAGAGGAGTGGTAAGACCAACAGGGCTGAGCCCACTGAACTGAATTGGATAAACAATTTTCCAGGTTGTGCTCAACTCTTTGAGAATGCTGGATGGTTGGATTTCTTTAAAAGGATTGATGGATATAATACTGAAGTTTCTCATAAATTTGCTCAATGTTATAACCAAGATACAGTATCATTTGATACTCTGAAATTTAAATTAACTGTAGAGTTGGTGGCTGAAGCAATAGGAGTCAGGAATGAAGGAGAGCTTTGGTTCAAAAAGGTGCCATTTACCTTCAATGCCCAAAGGTATCTTTTGCCTGGCATTGTTCCAGACTGGAGGAAGGGAGTGCTTATCTAGAATTTTAGAACTGAATGGGTAGAGCCCATCAAGGTTCTACAAAGCTACATTACTTGTGAAGGGAGATATGCTTTTGTCTTCAAGTATCATTTCAGGTTCCTTCAGCACCTTGCTGGTGAATCAAGGATGAATCTCCCTTTCTTCCTGTTAAAGAGTTTGCAGAAAATGTCAAGCAGGATCAAAGAGCATCATAACCACACTTCACAGTCCATCTTTCATCATGGATTGATCAAGCTTATTATCAACACTGTTCTGCAAAGAGAAGGAAAGACTTGGGACTACTTTCTCTTTTGGTCTGGGTTCCAAATTAACCAGGAAGGACAGCCTACCAAAAAGCATGTTGATAAGGGACAGACCCTAATTAGAAAATTAGGACAAAAAGTCAAGGTTGAAGATAAAAAATGTGTCAAACTTGAAGAAGTGGTAGAACCTTCAAAGGGAGATTATGAATCTCAACAGCCTTTAGTTGACAACGTGGACAAAAATTCACTGTCTATTCACAAAGAAAGCCAGCCTGTACAAAATAAAGCACCAGCAGAAGCACTTATTGATGAAAAAATTGTTTTTTCAGAAAGGGTTTTAGGAGAGGAAGGAGATACTAAGGCCCAACAACGAAGCCCAATCACCATTTTATCTGAAGATGAAGGATACTTGTTGGAAGGAGATGAGCTGACTGTCAGTGCTGAGACTAGGGTTGGCACACACAGGAAGTTCAACAATCAAGAGGATAAGACAGTGATGCCAAAGAAAAAGAAGATCAAGGTTAAAGAATTTTCCTCTATCATGCATCAAGGAAGAAATTTAAAGATGATAGGAGAGTTTGCCCCAGGTTGGAGACCCAAAACTAGATCCAAAAACAAATTGAGGTTGAACATGAAAAAGCTACTAAACCCTAAGTTAAAGACAGAAGGGATAACTATGATTGATACTTCTTCTTCAGATGAAAAGATAGAATCTAGCAAAGTTAAGAGAAAAGGGAAGAAGCCATTGAAGACAGAAGAGGAATCAAGCCTCACTCAGACTAGATTATCTGTTGTGTTTTTGGAATTACGAGGTGAAATGTTGAAGGAACAACAGAAAGAGGACATATAATTTTCTTATTCTGAAAACAAGCTGTTGATGGATGAAATTGCACCTATTGAAATAGATAATCAAGAAGATCCAAGTGTTTATGGTGTTTCTATAGAGCTGCTGCCTGAGGATGAGGAAATCTTCAGAAAGTTGAATATCCCATGGCTGCCTAGTGAATTGCAGAATACAATAGGAAGCAAGGTTTTTGACTCAGAAAAGGAAAATTTGCAAAGAACCATCAAATAGTATAAGCATCAAATGGAGTACATGCAAGAAACAAATGATGGTTTGATTATAGCTAATAGAAAACTCAGGGAAGACCTAGGAGAAGTGAATGATCATTACCAAGAACTTATTGCAGTCTCCAAAGAGGCCCTAAAAAGGAAAAAGAAGTACAGATTTACAGTGTGCAGAATTCAAATAGACTGTCAGAAGCCTACAGAAACAGAATTAGGAGCTTACCAAAAAATGACAGATATGGAAGCTGAATAGTAGAAAGCTAAGAAAAAGGCCCAAGCCTTAGATAGGATAGCTTTATTGGTAGAAGCTGCTAAAGACTTTTGAGCATTGTTAGCTAAAACAGTTACTTGTTATGTTTTTGAGGAATACTTTATTTTGTAATTATTATTTTGACATTATCCTATCGATGAGTAGGCTAAAAATAGTTAGGGTTTAGACTCTAACTAATTTTTTGTAAAACAATATTTAGGAAGGTCTCAAAGAGAACAAAGGGTTCGATTTTTTTGGCTGGCTTAAGGAGGTCTCTGGACTTATTGATAAGCTAAGTACTTAACTCTCATGTGTATTTGATGAACAAATTATGAGATATATGATCCATTTTACCCTTCAGTCTGTGTTTTGGCTTCATTTCTAGCTTGTTTAGCTATACAATTGATAATTTCATTGTTGGTTTATAATATTTATGCTTGTAGTGCTTGTCAGTTGTAGATGAACTTCAATTTTATGTTCTGTTGGATACATGGTGATTATATTATGCATCTCTGTTCTTCTTTACTTGTGATTTAGTTCCTATTTGGCTTATGAATGTATTCCCTTTTGTCAACAAACTTCACAAACAGAAAAACCTTTCAAAAACCCTAAAAACCTAGTTTTGTTTGATTGAATATTTGAGATTGTGTTGGCTTGTTTCTTTGTAGTCTGGAAACAATTTCTGGCACAAACACATCCCAAATGTCTCCTAACATCTTTTGAATTCTTAGGTCCACCATATATTTGATAGAGATCTTCAAATGTTTGTGGATAAGCCAAATATGCACTCATATCCACCTCCATTGGCCAACTTTAATTTAACATCATGATTTGAGACATATAAGAATAATGTAAATAATGGATTAATAAAAATTCGTTACTCCTAATGAATAACTTTTTCCAAAGTTGGTGGTTGAAGGTAAATTTGAATTATTGACTTTATGTAGTTTCTGCAGTGACATGTATAGTTTGTCCGTCTATTTGTAGAGTTTCCACAACTGCCTGTAAAGTTTTCGTAGCTTCCTATAGAGTTTCTGTAGCTTCCTATATAGTTTCCGCAGCTGCCTGTATAGTTTCTGCAACTGTATGTAGAGTTTTGCATGAGGTTCTGCAACTTCCTGTATAGTTTCTGTGGTTTCCTATAGAGTTTCTGCAGCTGCTACAAAACTCCCTCAAATATCTTGTAGCTACTTCTAACATATGACTTAATATTCAAAGCAATAACATAGTACATTAATTCCCTCAATGCTAGGAAAAAATCAAATGAAATACTAAGAGTTGTAATGGAAAAACATCTTGAGCATAAAAACCCGTATATGAGCATAAGAAGGGATTAGTGCATGAATATAGATAAGCAAAAGGAATTATAGATAAGGTGAAATGATGATAGAAAGATGCTAAATCCAAGGATTGTCATCTCCCCCAAATTGAAAATGTTGCATGTCCTCATGCAACCTTGTGTCAACCAAGCTAAATGAATGATGTTCCCTTTTTAATGCATAACCCCAAATTCAATGTTAATAAGCCACAATCAACGTGTCTGGTAATCAAGGATTATGAAATCTCATCCCAAACAATTCTCCATGCCAACATACCTTCAAAAATAATATTTTCAAGGAAAAAATGCAAGAAAACTAGGTTCTGAACTAATGGACTAACAATTTAAAAAAAATATGATTTCTCCAAAAATACAAACTGAGTTTTTACCAAACTTTGAAAGATTGTTTGGAATGCAATTATGCTTCTTCCAACCAAAAATTGGAGAAACCCACATCATAGTTTTCGAGAAAATAAGAAAATGTTTGTAGTGACTATGCTTGATTTCTTGAAAAAATTGCATCGGTTTAAGATGAAACTTGTTGGATTTTTCTTATTACTATAATTCTCTAGCTCACCAATTTTCATGGGTACCTAGTTCAACATTTGGAAGATATTTGCAAGTAAATTCCTGCACTTTAAAAAAAATATGACCGAGCAAAAACATGGTTTAGCCATCACAAATTTCTATGTACTTAGCATTTCATCCATTTATCTACATGACAACACTGTAATAAATGATGGATGTGCTATCACTGGAGAATTACCAAAGGTTGTAAAGGATATTCCCAGGTAACAACAAAAACCACTTTTAAAGAGAAAACTGGATTTTTTCTCTGCCGAGAGGGATCTCTCACAAAATATTAACAAGGCCAGATATGTATAAGAAAAAATGTTTGTAATTGGTAAGATTGGTTGAAATTGAACACATGACCATTGGCTATGGAGTCAAGATATGAATATAGATAAACAAAACTTTTGCATGGATGTTTTAAACAGAGGCAAGGTAGCTACTAAGCCACAGTCAAAATTTGATTGTCTAGTGAAAAACGAAGAACATGAACAAACCATTAACACAGAGCATTGTAAAACTGAATTCTGTATCAACTTTAGAAGAAAGATTTGTGAACATCTAAAAAGAACAGCTAGATCATAGTAAATATTAATTCTAAACTGTTATACTCTCATTTCAAACATGAGGGAAAACATAATGGACAGATAAAACTGGAAAAACATTCACACAAGAAGGGAAAGTATAGACTGCAACATGAAATAACGCATGAATCCCTGAGAAACGCCAACTTTCGGCTCTGTAATTAAAAGAAATATTTGAATACACAAGTTCCCCAAAATCTCCAACCCTCGCTTCATCAAATGTCTGAATACTTATACAATTGCTCCTTGAGCTGAACAATAAACCTAACTATCTAATTATTTCAACTTTTTATTACATGTGTCAAAACATTTATCTACCACAAAATAGTTCTGAGATAACAAAACTTCTTAAATACTGATTTTAAAAATAACATTTTATCATAAATATATGTTTCGTTGAAACTCCTTTGCGCTTTCTTCCTTGATGTCCTCATGGATGTAACTTATATTTAGTTGATCCATATTGATGAACTGTTCTCCACTGTTTAGGTTTAGGAAAATCTGCAACAACCATGTCATATGCCAGAACTCTGAGTTCCATGTTGTCTGTATATGAAAAATTAGGCACCTTGGCACACGAGACTTTAAAATCAAATAACAACTCGAACTCTTCAGCCAATTTATCAAACATGACTCTTCTAGATAGATCCTGCTGCATATCTTCAAACTTACTGTGATCTGACCTGCAATTTACCAATTTCTCCAGATATTCCTTTTGAGACAATAATGGTGCCTTTTCCTCCCAAAAGAAAGGAACTCCCTTGCTTACCAATGGAGTAAATAAATTAATCACTTCTTTGATTTTATCACTTATAATATCAAGTTTATCCTGTACAATATCCAACATTTTGTATTTTGCAATTACTTTTCTATCCCAAGAGATAATAACAACTCTATCTTGGATATCAAACCTTCTGACTTGATCTTCTGATAAGGTGCTTAAAAAGTTGATAGCATTCTGAGCTACTTCCATTGGCTTCTTATTTAATTCTTGTTTTATTATCAAAATTTTTTGTTTGGCTATTTTTAGAGCATCCTCCTGATCTGCAATATAATCTAAATATGCTCTAAACGTATTAGCTTCAAGAATAATGTTATCCCAAATCATATGTCTAGCCCCTTGCAAGGCCATTTGGCCAACCACCTGCTTTGTTAAGTTGGTATTCTGGTTCATTAGCTCTTGATACTTTTCCTCTACTTCCTTCTTCTCCTGTTCTTTTTTCAAAATTGTCTCTTCCAGGTTCTGGTTCTATTGCTTTAACTCTATGAGTTCTACATCTTTCAAGTTTACCTGAGACAATGCTTTATAAAGAGAGGCCGCATCTACTTCTACAAAAGGAACAATAAATTGTTTTTTAACTTCTTCACATTTTTCCTGTAATTCTTTTTCTTTTGCTTCCAGCTTAGCTTTTAGGTCCTTCTCGTTTTATATGAGAATCTTATCCTCTTTTTCCCAATGTTTTTCTTTTTCCTCAAGCTTTAACAGCTTGTATTTACAATCTATCAATTCGGTGTTTAATGTTTCTTTTTCCTTCTCAAACTTTGTTAATTCTGAGGTCTGAATAAGTAGAGTCGAAGGAATTTTCAATTTCTTTTTAAGCACTTGAATTTCTTTCTCTTTTTCATCAAACAAATTTTGAGCCACTGCTCCTTTGTCTGACTGGCCATCAACCTTCAAAAAATCCTCCTGCAACTTTTTAATTTTGATTCAAAGGGCCTTGTTCTCAACCTTTTATTTCTGTAGGAGGTCCTGAGATTTATTTTTATTGGACTCCAATTTGGATACCTATAAAGTAGACTTAAGCAACCTTGTATATAGGATATCACCTGTTTTTTCTGTGAAAGCGTATCATATTTGTGGTAGGGATATTCTGTAAGTTCACATTCACCTCTGTTACCTTATTACCAACAGTCATGGCCAAACTCAGGGTATATTTGGCATGATCCCTTATAGTTTTTAAAGTTACATAAGGATTTGGCAATTGTCTCACTTCTTCATATAATTTTACTATTTCATTAAAGGTTTTATCAGCTCTTTCCCTGTAGGTATTCAACCACTCCTCTTTTAATTTATATTTATTTGGGGTTACTCCATCAAATACATATTCGTGAAGCTCCAGACGAGTTACTTTGGATTTTTCTTGCTTCTTTTTACCTTTCACACTGCTCATCTTTACCTGTACCATTTGTACCTCTTATTCAATTTTCTGCTTCTTCGGTGTACTAGCAGTGTTCGTTTCTTTAGTGGCCATGGAATCTGGATGTTCTCTCTTCTTTTAATTTCTTGAAAAACTTATTAATGATGAAATATTACTAGCAACTGCAACTATGTTAGAAAGATCCATTGGGTAGAATTATTTCCAGGTATTGATGAGACAGATCCTTGTTCCATGCTGATATTATCTGGAGTTTTGTTAGGATAATATTCCCAACTAGCTGCCTCTCTGAGTCCAGCTACTTCAGTATGTTCAAAAGGCTTATTTTTGTTTTCCTGTCTTCTTTTAGAGATTACCTGGTGAGGATCATAGTTGATAGCAGCTCCCAAAGAAAACCCCATGCTTCTGATCAGATTATTAATTATTGGCAGAGCAACTCTACTTTTGAAAATATATGGCCCTTCCTCACAGGGAAATTTAATATCTAGACTCTTCCTGAAGTTTAAGATGTGTTCTTTCTCAACTGTAAGCCTTTGTCTAAAAAAATCCAAAGAAAAGATTCTAGTTGTCAGAAAGGCTAGAAGAATATAAGGCTGGTGCACAAATCCATATAATCTTATAACTGTTTCAGACTCTGAAAGGAACCAATATCCTATCCTTTTACTAGGGGAAAGTTGCAATGTTTCCTTCATCTTTGGCAATACCCTGGGAAATATTTCCTGAAAGAAAAGGATATATATTTCTACCATCAAACAATTCATGAACTTGCAATAATTTTGGTTCATTTCATCAGTGATTACCAACTCAGGAGACTGTAGGTTATATTCATTATGTGATAAGAACATCTTCAACAAAAAGGAATGGAATGTGAAAACTCTGGTATCATGGAAGTTGACTAACTGAGAATGAATGTTCTTAGCTAGGAACTCATAAAACTTAAGGAAGAAAGACTGGAAAGATTGACCTGGAAGTTCAGACTCAATTGGGAAAGTACTTAAGACAAACAAAAGACTCAATAGTAACTTTGTAACATAACCATTAGTGTCTAACCCCAAAATTTGACTAGCTAAAGTTATACATGACTGGGTTTCTTCATTGAACAAAACTAGGTCAACAGGGTAAGATAAACCTATAACCTCACTATCAAGATTTAAACATGACTTCAAAAAGGTTTCCTTAGTCTCGACTGTAGAATTTTGGAAGAATTGTATGATGTTTTACTTAAGCTTATCCATGACGACTTGTTGAGCTGCAGAATAATTATTCGCACACCACTCGACAAATTCAGGGCAATTGGGGGTCTGGTCAACAGAGAAAAACTAAAAGAAAGACCTGAAAACAACATGGGTATCACTACCCTAGTCCTTAAGAATTTTCAATTTATTTTTATTTGTCTCAATTGTTTCATTCAATAAAATGGTATCAAAAACTTCAACATCTTTGTCTTCGAAGATTTCCTCAACCTTCTGATAGGAAACCCCTAATTCTTCACTATCTTCCACTTCTACCACTTCTATCTCATCCATTTTTAGAAGTACTTGGAAAGTTTTCAGGATGCCTACCTTGTTAATTTGCACAGTGTTCCTACTCATCCACATTGCACTTTGTGCACAGTCAGGGTTGTCGTCAATTCCAATGCTAAAAAAAGCAAACCTTTGAACTCCACGTAGGTGATTTTTATAAATTTTTGTGTTTCATAACCATTGCGCACCTCCCGTAATCTACACCGTAGATTTGTTCTTCTTTGAAATTTGAACCGTTCATGTGCAAGATCTCAATACCGAGACCCAACATTATCACCCTGCACAACTTGCTTCAGCGGAATCAACATCAACCATTAATCTGCAATCTACCTTCATCAGAACCGTCAAACTGCGAGAGCTTTAACATTCCGCTAATCGTTTCAAGCCTGATCAACCGAGCAACTTCTGTTCGCGGAAGGCACCTTATCCGTTGATAAAAAACCTACCATTATTACAACTATCGATCAACATGGCCCCTACCACTTTCCACAGATTTGAATTTGGAATTTCTCCATGCTAGTTCAATTTGCAGAATTATTTCCAACTGTAGATCTATCTCCGCTCACATCTCATCCATCCGATATTTCCACCATTTAACCCATTCCGCAAATCCAAAAAATTCCTTCGTCCAAGCACGTCCAATCTACAGAATGCTCCAACGCCGTTGATCTTACCTCACATCAATCTCAACCCTTTAAAATTGCATCTTTTTAACAGATTTCGCAAATCCAAAAATCTAGTTTATTCCTTGCATCTCTGATTTGCGGAATTCCTTTCCACCCTTGATCTACAACCTCTTTGATCCTAGCCATCGATATTAAATTTCTCTCCCATGTTCAAACAGCGAAACGATCCACCACCGTAGATCAAATCCCTTTATTCATCCGACGACCCATAATGAAAGAACATTCTAACCAATTAATCTAAAGGGCGCCTCCATAAATTTTTTCAAATATAAACATTTCCAAACCCTCCAATTAAAAAATCCACCATTTCAAATATAGTTCTAACAGGATGAAGCGATGCAAAGCCATATTTCCATAGTCTTATACATAATCTACTTCATTATGACCATATCATGCTCAATTACTGTGCATAAAAAAGTAAATTTTGAAATAACAGACCCTGACTTCTCATGTTGTTCTTGAATTTGCAATGTCATTGGTAATGTGTTGTAGAAAACCTTCAACTACTGCACCATAACCTGTAATGACTAAGTTTTTATATCATTTTGTTATTCTCAAGGAATATTTTCTTGACTGGGACCACTTTTGGCATACATCTCAAGACTGTAAAATTAACAAAAATGTTCACTGTAATTTTAAATGACAGATTTGTATCCCAAATCAAACACAAATATAACATTAGTTCATGTTCTAGTATTGCATGAATTGGAAACATCCTGAACATTATTGTAAGCATTACATATGTAGTATTAACAACAATATTAGGGAGAGAGATTCACTTCTTCTTTGCTTTTTGATGATCCACCATTTTCCTTTTATTTTGTGACCCTTGTCATTAGCATTGTAGTGGAATAACAACCAATGTGCATGTATAAGTATAAAATGGCTTGAGAACAACAACAAATACACCACATGAAAATATCATATCTTCATTGACATTGATAAGCATTCCACTCCTTTTCACAATACCATCATTTTTGTGCCAACCAGCACACCAACATGAACAATGGACTATTTCAATTGAGTTGATGGAATAAGGTAATTGGGTTATTTAAAATCATGGCACCAAATTTCTTTCCTACCCTGTGGTGAAGATAAAATTATTTGTATACCAGTGGAAGTAGATAAACTGAAAAAAACTTGGAATACCTCAACCAACATAGAGAAATTGCACCACTCCTATTGTTCATGAATTCTTTACCAAAGTGTAGAGCAACCAACAAGGTTATAGAAATAGAGAGTATTGATAGTATGGAGAGCCATGCTTCAAATTTAAGAGGGTAGACAGTGTAGGTTTTATAATGCTACCATTAACATGGAATAGCCATCTTCTCCTCCAAACTGAATAGTTTCCTGTCCTTAGGGAAAAGAAGAAAGAAATGGAAAACATAGGCATATGCATAGTCAATATATAAACAATTGCTACTAAAACACTGGGTACAAATATCAAAACAAGTTCCCTTAGCATTTTGTGTTCCTTACAAAGTTATTTCATCCAACGCATCTCCAAATATTGGAAAGAAAAGAAAATTCATGGATATCCCCCTCCAGTTTATAACATTTTTAGGGATCTTCTTCAAATATTTATATCAACATCGACAACATAATAATTAAGAAGAAAGATTTATAGAATGCAATAATTTCATAATCATACTAGGGTTGTTGACAAATACCATGTTAAATGTGACAGTCACAATGTTATCCAAAAAAATTCATAAATTTGTCCTACAAGTTGCTACAGGACTGTATGAGTCATTAGGGAAGATTTACTTATGGTTTGGTCTATCAACCAAACATTCCATGATTCTTTCTATGTTCATGAAATAACCCCTTTTACTCTTCATAATGGTTCCATGAACAAAAGGCATATTATTCTTTGTAAATTGCAAACTTCAGAACACAGGCAATGGATTGTTTATTTGTATTCATTTCCCCATAAACAAAACTAGTGTCAATAAAAGTAGAGCTGACCTTGCTTCTTCCCATGGGATGTGGTATCTTAATTTTGGAATCATCTTTAAGTTTTGAACAATCTGCAGCAATTTGTGGGTATGGGTACTAATAAAGAGGCTATAAACCTTGTTTCTCACTACCATAGGATTGTCATAATTGAAGACTACCACGCTTTTCCTTGATGAGCACTAACAAAAACGAAATTGTTGGAGGGACGGATTGGAATATGTTGGAATTTTTGCCATGTCAATAATCAATCCTTTTATGTCATCAAACTCACCCAAGTTTACAAACAAAAAACATAAGCATCCATGTGTGAGAGACATGCATTAAGCAAACTTTAATACACAAATTAATTTGAAAATTAAAACAGGGTTGACTTACAATATTCTTCCCAAGGATTGTGTTATGTTATGTCTGCTCACTTCAAACTATTGCTTATCTATCCCCACAACCTCCCCCAAACTGAAGATGGAGCATGAATGTGCTGTCAAGACACCTCACACACATGAACTAATATGTTAATTTTATGCTTTAAAAAATTAATGATGTTGGGTATATGTTATATTCTTTGCATGTGCGCGTGGAGGGGAGGTTCGCCTGTGTACGCTGCATCTAGCGATCCCTTTCGACACTTGTGAGGAAAGATGTTTTGGCAGTTTTTGGCTATTTTGGGGAGTTTTCTAAAAATATGTAATTTAATCCTGGTTAAGGGATTGGAGTCTATTTTCTAATTCGGGTTGACATATTAAGGTATTGGATGCTTCTGAATACCTATCTTTTGTATTGTGAAGGATTCATAATAATAATGAGAAAAAAAGGAGGTGTGGCTCCAAGGTTTGTTGGTTTTCCTGGTTAAGGGTTTCCAGGGTAAATATCTGTGTTTATGTGTCATAATATCTCTTTTGTATAAAATAATTTGTATGTTTTTCTTCTCTACTGAGGTTTAAAACCTACAAATGATGCTCTGTTTTCTTGTTGCATCAACATATTAATATGTAGGAATAGCTTCTACAACAACTTATTCTGTTGTTCACTGTCGGTTTTCTCAGGTAGTTTGGGATGATATTTGCAAATATTTGGATTACAATGTAAGGTGGCAGGGTGAGAGCATCCTTGAAGCATTCCATTTGAGGTGGTCAGATCAAAAGGCCTCTTCCATCCGAGCTTTCTCCTGTATATTCGCCTGGGGTATATGGATCACCAGAAATAAGATAATATTTCAAGATAGCAGGGTTCCGATGGAGACCGTAGTGGCACAAGTTGTGGCAATTATACAACACTTCAGGAACCTGTAAAAGCGATTAAATTTCGACCTGTGCGTGAGGAACAGATTGACATATCCAGGCCATGGGCTTATTTTGATGGGGCTTCACAAGACCATCAATCGTTGTGTGGAGGATGGGGCGTCCTTTTCAAGTCTGAGTCCCATTATTTTCATATTGTGGCTGGTTTCGGGCGGGGTTCCAATAACTATGCTGAACTTATGTCTCTTAGGCTGTTGATGTTATTTGCACTAGAACAAGGATGTCTATCATTACAGATATTTGGTGACTCCTTGTTAGTTATCGACTGGGAAAAGGAGATAAAACAATGTCATGTGATGGTTCTTTTACCAATTCTGGAGAAGGTGATCAGGTTAAAGCAGTCTTTTAATCAAATTACATTTTCTCATGTCTTCAGGGAGAGAAATGTGATGGCCGATCAACTTTCCAAAGAAGCGACGCAGCAGCATTTGGCATTTGGCACTTGGAGGATTACTATACACTCACCAGAGGGTTCCTACAGTTATTATCACAGACCGTTTCATGAAGTTTTTGAGGCACAGAATTGAGCCATTGCTCAGATTTTGATTGACCAGTGATGGTTTTACTTCTTTTATTCTGTTACAGCACTTGTTTATATCTATATGCGGGTTGTATGGTCAGCAGTATTCTTTGAAATAGGATTGTGTGAGCTTGCTTCTGTGAAGGTGGAGGTTACTATTGTGTTTGCAATGGCTCAACAGTTCGGGTGGGCCAGGCTTATCCAGACTTATCTCTAGTGGATAGCCAAAGCTTGTTGAAACATTTGAACTCAGCCAGGAAGAGATTGAAGATGTGCAGTTTAAGCAGGCCTGGCTCATATATTTTTGGTGAAGAGCCTAGAGGTGTGGTAGAGGACATTGCAGATGAATGCCCAGTCTCCAACATCTCATTGCAGTTGATGTTTCACTTGGGTCACACTTTTAGCAGGGATTGATTACATGATATTCATGGATTTGGTTCTCTGTTTGGTTAGACTGGTTTTCCTAAATTTGTCCTAGTACCATAATCATAATTTTTGTTGATTTGGTTCTTTGTTTTGTTCAGTATGGGACATTCGATATGATGATAATATGTGACAGTAAATTTGTGACAATGTAGGGATCTTAGTGATCCTTTTACATGTGCAGAATGTAATTTTTTCTTTTATGAAATAAAATTACGACTTTTTCCGAGGAAAAAAAAAAAAAACTTATTCTGTTGTAGGTTCTTGTGGCCAGCCTATTCCCTTCTTCTTGTAGTGTCCTTGGCTTGTAGATGAGCTTCTCCTCTTTTTCCTACTGTTGGTTCTTGTGTGGCAACAATAATTTTCTTCTTCCAACAGTTTCTTTGGCTTATGAATCAAATGTTATTTTCTTCTCACCGCTGGTTCTTGTGTGAGAATAACAAGACTTCCTATTGTTGGTTCTTGTGTGACAACAATAGGGATTATGTAGAAACATCCTTTAATTCTTGGGTGCTAGGAGATGTTAGAGTGGACTTAGATAGGGAAGTAAAGATGAGATAATGCTTAAATGGAATGTTGAAGGCTCGGGATGAGAATGGATGGTAGGGGATAGGAAATAATTGTTACGAGTAAAGTAATGATTATGATAGGTAATGGTGCACCCCTCCCCTAAACTGAAAGCTTTTACTACCCTTAGAAATATAGGAGGAAGTAGGAAAAAATGATCAAGTGCATTTCCAAATACAAATCCATAACATCCAATGAACATGACTAACAATAAAGAAAAGAAGCATACCTGTACTTACCTATGAATATCGTGAAATGTGCAACAACATCCTGAGAAGCATGAGATTTTATGTGGTCCACAATGGTGTAGAATCTTACAAGAAAGAACAAAGTGAAATTTAGAGCTCGTAGCATGGTGAATTGCAACCTATATTTGGAGATGAAAAATGAAATTTTGATGTAGTAGCAAATCTTGGAAGCTTTGTTTAAAGAGCATGATGGAATACTTTATTTCTCACTTATTTGCAAACCTTGTCCGCCAACAAGTTGGTTTTGAGACAAGATCTATCTGACCTCGCCCAAAGGGTTTTCACAATTACAATTTTTTTATTCCCGAGAGATGCCCGCCATTAAGATGGTTTTCAAGCATTCCAAGGTATGATGGTGCCTAAGACAAGTTTTAACCATCAAAGTTTATTTGGAAAGGGGTTATGGAGATGAAAGAGCTCAACATTCTAAGATTGAGCAAATCCAAAAGCAGTTTATAACTTATAACCTTAAAATTAAAGGCAATATGTCTTATCCTATTCTCCTCATAGAAGAGGGTTTTTCCCCCATCGTTAGCATGGCTATGACTAGGTACTTGAGGTACAAGCATAATATAAATAACATGGGAAAAAAGAGACTTCCTAAAATTGCTTTAAACTCAAGTCAAAACCAACTACGCCTCAAGCGGTGTTGGGGTAAAGATACAGTGGCTTGGTTAAACCATTGAGGCATTGATGAAAGTGACATCTTGTAGAACATTGATAATGTTAAAAATATGATTAATTCTAAGTTTAAAGAGAAATTGCGGTGTGAGGAAAATTTAGCGGTTAAGAGAAAATTAAGATATTATAAGGAGGTCATTAATCCTAATTTGGAAGATCAGAAGTATCTCTCGGTAGTAACTATCTCACAAAATAAAATTAATATATTCAAGATTAGAATGAATTCTCATGAACTAGATAGTGAAACATGGCGTTGGTCTATTCCTAAAACTCCATGGGTGGAAAGGGTTTTCCATTTATGTGAGTCTATGAGCATTGAGGATGAAAATCACTTTCTCTTAGAGTTCCCTTCTCACACCCACATTAAATTTGAGTTTCATAGTATTTGCTACAACACAAACATTTATAACCTCCTAACTTGACAAAAATATAATGATCTTGGAAAGCTTCTTGGCAAGATTTTTGAGCACAGGAACCAAATTTTAAAGTAAACAAAGTATTATCCTTCTTAAGGTCTGATATACCAAAGTTGGTCTCAATGGACGTTAATCATCATCATCATCATCAAGTGAGCCAAGATAACTTTATTGCGTGGGTTAGGGATGAATGGAGTAGAAATTCATGGAAGTAATAGAATGGTGGAGGATGAAGTTAATTTGATGACAATGGTGACATTAATGATGTGCATAAGGAAAAATGATCAACCACATAAGGAAATGAAAGTTGTATTAACTTCAAGAGGCATGCATATCAAAATGGGAAGAAGGAAATACATAAGCATACCATAGTGCTAGTGTATGACCATGATGAATCTTGAGGCTTCTAAAAGGATTATTTTGTAGAAATTAGGAAAGCGGTAATGGGAATGTGGGAATGGAACTTGACCTTTGGAAACATTGGTATTCAGGTTCTTCATATCAATTCTTCATATGTCTTATTCCAGATCCATCTACAATCTTTGATAAAAAGTCTTCTTCTTGTTGTCTTCCGGTGAGACACTACTATATTAGATTTCTAGGAACTTGAGATTCAAAAGTAACACATAACATGATAATGAATATTCATTGTTGGATGTTTGGATGGAATTCCAATCGGCATTAAATTTGATCTCATGAATCACTCATGCATAGATTAACCTTCTTTGATCTTCCAAGGACATGCAAAAATAAATTGGCACTTACTTGCAATAAAATGTGAAATCATGGAAGAAGAGAGGTGATCAATATATCTTAATCCAAAAAATATGTAGTATAATTATAACAATTTATTGTTAAACAAATTCAAGAAATATAAAACAAACAAAAGATTATTTTTACCTGTTGGAGAGTGGTGGCCAGCCTAGACTACTTAACGATATTTTGTTAATAAATTCTTTGTTTCACGGCCAATTTAGGTGATTCAAAATACAAATAATAGTGGATTCAGAGGGATAAATCCAACAGAAATATGTTTTGAAAATACATTAATATGATAGTCCAAATATGTTAAAACATCCTACAAGACAAACTAGTTTGTAATTTCCAGACTAGACCAACAATCATTAATTTGAGCATAACTTTTTCGTTTGATGACAAATTGAATCAATTAAAATTGGAGATTAACTTAGGTTCCAATATGTAGCTCCAATGGAAACATGTTTTAGTTATAAAAATAATTGATGGGTCAATTCTGCTAATGAACATCCTAGGAGACATAGTTCCAGGAGTGTTGATTTAGGATAGGTAGTTAGTATTTTTGGCATAAATTTATTGTATGTTATTGTAATCGAGTGATTCAAATTGAGTTGTAAACCAGATTCATAGGAAAATATTAATTAGAAAAATATTTGAAATTTTTATCCATTTAGGCACCCAAAACACGATTGTTCGAGCTCTGTTGTTAAGCTGCCTACCCTACACCCAATCAATATTTTGACCATATCTTGTTTGTTTGATACCCAAATTGAAAAATTCAAATTGGATTAGAAACTAGATTTCAATGGATATTTTGGATAGAAACATGTTTTAAAAATGTGATGACATGTTCCCTCCAAACATGACAATCCCGATGGCAATTTCAGTAAGCCCAACAAGCCAAAATGTCCCAACAACCAATTTCTCATTAAAATGATGATCTATATGGGAGTGAATATTTATAAGGGTATAATTTCAATGTAATACATCCAAATAACAAAAAAATCAACAATACAGCCTTGATTTTATTATTCTTGCACATTGATCTAGGAACAAAGCATCAATCTCATCAAAGAATAATCAACAAATAACTCATGAAATGGTGTTAATCGGAACCGGAATTGGTTTCCTCTCTGTATATTTAATAAACAATGAATGGTTACAATAACAATGTCAAGCAATAGCTTGAATCAATGAGGAATTCGAATACCTAAGGAGGCAATTCGAAATCAATGAGTGAGTCTAGCTTAACTGACTCTAAACCATTGGTCCACACTTAGTTAACCACTTGACCAAAAACCTAATTGGCTCACCAAACCCTAACTGAAGTTGGAGTGCAATAAATGACTAAATCTCAACTGAAGGAGATCAAACACATGTCATATCAAGCCAACCATCAAGTGCTAGTGCTCCATGACTTCAATGAACCCCGATGAGGTTAACTGAAGCTGAACTGATCATCAAAAGTTGGTGGAGGCGCCCTTGTTGACTCTAGATCATTAAATAATAATAAAATAATCATTAACTAATATATTTAATGAGAGGAGGCACCTTAACTGACTGGTTAAACTGATTGTAACCACTAGTTAGCAATTAGGTGCATTAATATCAGTCAGATCACCCCCATAGTGCTCCAGTTAGCCTCCTTGATTGTAGGAGAAGGCTAAGTTAGCCTCCTTGACTGTAGGTAGGCGTGGGTGTGACTGGATGATGGCAATTAATGCTCCACTGATGTCAATTAATGTCAATTATACTTAGGATAGTGGTTTAACTAGGCCAATTTGACCAAAAAGAGTGTGTATGGTGGTAAATGTCTCCAACACCCCCCCTAAGCTATACTTAGGAAGAGTTAGAAAACATAGATGCATAAAAATGCTAGGGCCCCAACAACTAAGGCCATAGGTCACGCTGTACAATGATGAAACTGAAAACAATGCTCAAAACAAACTAAGTGAGGAAAAGAGGGAAAACCCAGTGGGAAAACCCCCCCCTCAAGCTGAACACTGAAAGTAGTCTAAATCACCCTGATGAACTCACCCCCAATCATGAACGGAGGTAAGTGAACTTCTTCTTTGAAAAGCTCTTGGTGAAGATGTCTACAATCTGCTCATTAGTCGGGCAGTATTGCAGAATGATGGTCCTGTCATGCACTAGCTCCCTGATGTAGTGCATGTGAATCTCTACATGCTTGGTCCTCTGCCTGGTAACTGGATCCATGGATATCTTAATAGCACTCTAGTTGTCACAAAAGAGGACAGTGGAAAAAGTACTACCAAGATCAAACTTTGAGAGAATGCCTTGCAACTAAACTGCTTTGATGCAAGCATTCACCGCTCCTCGATACTTGGCCTCTGCCGAAGATAGTGCTATGGTAGCCTGCTTTTTGCTTGACCAGAAAATAGGGCCACCACCAAACATGAATACATATCTGAAATTTGAATTTTGATCAATAGAATCACCTACCCAATAGGAATCTGTGTATCCAACCAGCTCTAGCTCGGAGTCTGCAGCATAGTGAATGCCGTAGGTCCTAGTTCCCTGAATATACTAGAGGATCCTCTTGGCTGCCTTCCAATTAAGATAATGAGGCTACTGCATGTATCTTGATACAACATTCATGGCATAACAAATATCAGGCCTAGAATGTGTCAAGTACAACAAGCTACCAATCAACTGTCGATAGATAGTGCAGTCCATGGGAGGTGTGTGTTTTCCTTCTTCAAGGTTGATCCCTGAAAGGAAAGGGAATGGTGCAGGCCTACATTCAGCCATGTTAAACTTGAATAACAGGTCTGAAGTGTATTTGGACTGAGTGACCATAATCCCATCAGAATTTTGCTTGATTTCGAGCCCCAAAAATTGTTTTAGAAGGCCCAAATCACTCATTTCAAAGGCATTGTGGAGAGCAATTTTGATGGCTGAAATGGAGGAAACTGTGCTACATGTGATCAGTAAGTCATAAACATATAAAAAAATGATAATTATATGACCACCATGCTAATGTAAATACACATTTGGATATGATATACATCTCTGAAAGTTTTGTGAGAGAAGAAAGGCATCCATCTTGGAATACCACTCTCTTGGGGCATGTTTTGACCCATATAGTGACTCCTTTAGCTTGAAAACCAAAGATGGATCAGTGATTTAGCCCTCAAGCTGCTTCATGTATATCTCCTCATGAATATCTACATGTAGAAATTCTGACTTAACATCCATGTGATGCACCTCCCTGTGCTTGGATGCTGAAATATCCAAAACAAGGCGGATGGAGTCCATTTTTGCAACCGGTGTAAAGGTCTCATGGTAGTCCACTCCTTGGACCTGAGAGAAAAATTTTGCTACCAGCATTGCCTTATATTTGTAGGTGCTTCCATCAGTAGCAAACTTTTTCTGAAACACCCACTTGCATTGAACCAATTTCCTTCCCGGAGGAAGAGAAACTAGCTCCCAAGTAGTGTTTTTCTGAAGAGAATGCATCTCTTCATCCATGGAAAATTGCCATCTCGGATCATTCCGAGCATGGTAGTAGGATTTTGGATCTAAACTAATCATAAAATAGCAAGTTTTAGACAACAAATTATCAAAACAAGAGAGTGCAATACCTTCTCTTTGGAAATCAGACCGGGTTCTCCTTGGATCATCTAGATTTCCAATGTTTTCTCCTGCGGAGGAGAGTGTCTGTTGGGCCCATGTAGGAAGATGATTTTGCACTTCAGGTTATGATTCAACATTTGATTATTGATGCACACTGATATCATAAATCAGAGGATCCAAATCAGGGTCATCACCCCCAATTTCATCATCCAAATATTCAGTATAATAGGAAGGAAATTCAGTAGTTTTCTCCTTCACTAGTTCCACCTCCTAAAGAGGCTCATCAAACTTGAAACTTATCTCGATGATGATATATTTGGTATTGATATATAGCATATTGAATCCTTTATATTCATCAGAATACCCAATAAATAGACATTCTATGCTTTGCGGTTGCAAAGCCCTTCTTTTATCAAGTGGAATCCGGGCCCATGCAGTGGTCCCAAACACCCGTAGGTTCGACACATCCGGCTTGTGTCCGAAGTATGCTTAGAAAGGAGTCTTTCCTTTCATAGATGAGTGTGTCACCCTATTCTAAATGTATTCTATAGCATTCATGGCTTCATCCCACAAATTTGCAGCAAGCTTCTTTGACTCCAACATACAGGTGGTCATCTCCTTGAGAGATCGGTTCTTCCTTTCCGCTACTCCATTCTGCTGGGGAGTGTAGGGAATTGAATGCTAGAATTGAATACCACTCTGAGAGAATATGTACAGCAACTCATTACTGACATACTCCCCTCCATTATCATATCTCAAGATCTTGATCTTAAGCCTACAGGCATTTTCGATCAAGGCCTTCAATTCAGAAATTTTTTCACATACTTCTGATTTCTTTTTGAGAAAGAAAACCCATGTATACCTTGAAAAATCATCAATAAAAGTAAGGAGGTACCTTTATGTATTCATGGATGTGACAGGCATTGGACCGCTGATATCAGAATGTATCAGCCCCAATATTCTTGTAGCTCGATTTGCCTTCCCCCGATCGAACTCGTGGTCAGGGTGTTTTCCAATCACACAGCCCTTGCAAACTCCCATGGTTGCCTTGATGACTGGGAGGACTTCAACCATGGAGTATTTCTGTAATTGCTACAAATATTTGAAATTAATATGGCCAAACCTCTCATGCCACAAACTACTAACCTCATTTCCATGAGTTGAAGAGCGGTGGGCTTTGCATCTGCAACAAAGTGAGAGAACTCATAGGATTTTGCATGATGGTTTGCAAGGCCTTTGGCAATGAGTTTCCTGGATGCAATTTCTGTTATCTCAACATCATTTGGGATGAAAGAGACTCTCTTAGGCATTCCTGTACGTGTCATATGATAGACACTAAGGAGATTTGCTGCTAGAGACGGTACATACAAAACATTAGAGAAAAAACCGTTTTCTAGATCTACAATACCTTGTCCTTCAGAAATGATGGTGGAGTCATCTCCCATGTGGATAGGGATGGATTTTCTGGTCTCCAAGGATGAAAAGGTATTTTTCAGCCATCATGTGATTCAAATCTCCAGAGTCAATCAACAATGCTTTGGACTTCGAAGTGCTTGCCATGAGGGCATGACCTTTCTCATGCTGTGGTTCCCGATCTTGGTGATCTCTCCTCCGAAAGCTCTCTGAAAGATTGATGTGATTCCTCTCAAGGAGAGAGGTTTCTTTAACAAGCTTTTTCTTCATGCAGGCATGTTTAGGGTGAAAACCCTTCCCGCAGTAAGAACACTTGACTTTTTCTTTCCCATTGTGCCCTTTTCCTTTGTTCTTCCTTGAGCCGGAAGATTCATCATGCTGTTGGTTTTCAACTCTAGGCTTGGGAGCATCAAATTTAGTTTTTTGATTTTTCTACTGCTTTCCTTTACCCTTCAGATATTTGGGCCCCGAGACATGGAGGGCTTGATCATGGGAAGATTGGATGATCCCCATCTGGACAAGCTTGTCATGTTCATTAGTTAGGGACTCAATGAAGGCATTGAGTGTAGGCATCTTCCATCTGGGGGTTGTGAGCTTCCCCGCACGGAATGTAGAGACAAAAATTGAATAATCAGCCCCGAGTTTGGAGAGAATGGAAAGGTTGAGCTGATCATCCTCTTTCTCCACATTGCATTGCTTCAAGAGTAAAACGATATGCTTGAACTTTGTAAAGAAATCATTCAGAGTCTCGAAATTGGAAGGTTGGAGAGACATGAGTTCATTTTCGAGTTGGTAAACCCTCAAGTCATCATGCTTTCCATATAGAGATTCCAATTTGTCCCATATTTCTTTTGGTGTCTTCAAATCCATAAGATGGAAGAGAAGGTCTCAGGAAATAGAGAGGCACAAGAAACCGAAGGCTTCATCCTTCTTGTTCAAGAATCTTGATTTTTCTATGGCAGATCTAGGCTCAAATTCAGTGTCCATGGTGACTCTAACAAGTCCTTTGGAGGACAACTGAATCTCCATATAGCTTTTCCATGAGTGGAAATTGTATGGAGTGAAGAGATCTGCTGAGGAGGCCATCTGGATGTGCTGTAGCGAATGCTTCACCTGTGAAAACCTGAAAATCAAAACAGAAAGGGAAAAATAAGGTTGGACAGCCTGCACATTCTAGGCTTTCATCACACTCAGCATAGTCAATCAAGCAAGCTTGATCAACAAGTTCTTTACTTGGGATATTGAGTGGTAAGCCTTGGCTTCTGGTGCAGTGCTGGAATTTTGAGCTATTGCTCACTTTTCATGGAGAAATATGTCAAAAAGCTTATTTTTGAGAGATAGATCTTCGTCCCGCCGTATGCTCTGATACCATATTATTCTTGCACATTGATCTAGGAAAAAAGCATCAATATCATCAAAGAATAATCAACAAATAACTCATGAAATGGTGTTAATCGGAACTGGAATTCGTTTCCTCTCTGTATATTTAATAAACAATGAATGGTTACAATAACAATGTCAAGCAATAGCTTGAATCAATGAGGAATTCAAATACCTAAGGAGGAAATTCTAAATCAATGAGTGAGTCTAGCTTAACTGACTCTAAACCATTGGTTCACACTCAGTTAACCACTTGACCAAAACCCTAATTGACTCACCAAACCCTAACTAAAGTTGGAGTGCAATAAATGACTGAATCTCAACTGAAGGAGATCAAACACATGTCATAGCAAGCCAACCATCAAGTGCTAGTGCTCCATGACTTCAATGAACCCTGATGAGGTTAACTGAAGTTGGACTGATCATCAGAAGTTGGTGGAGGCACCTCTGTTGACTCCAGATCATTAACTAATAATAAATAATCATTAAATAATATATTTAATGAGAGGAGGTTCTTTAACTGACTGGTTGAACTGATTGTAACCACCAGTTAGCAATTAGGTGCATTAATATTAGTCAGATCACCCCCGAAGTGCTCCAGTTAGCCTCCTTGACTATAGGAGAAGTCTAAGTTAGCCTCCTTGATTGTAGGTAGGCCTGGTTGTGACTGGATGATGGCAATTAATGCTCCACTGATGTCAATTAATGTCAATTATACTTAGGATAGTGGTTTAACTAGGCCAATTTGACCAAAAAGAGTGTGTATGGTGGTAAATGTCTCCAACAGATTTGACCTACACATGTTTTTGAAGGTTCCACAATTGAGTTACAAATCCTCAAAAAATTGAAAAGTTTGCAAGATATGAATAAATGATTATAGTCCAACTTTAAAAATTGTATTTTAAGGCTAAATGATATATTTTTATGACTTAGATGATATATTACACACCCCTTTTGAAATTTTGAGTCTTGTGTACTCCTTCGATATCTTCCCCTTGAATCTTTCAATAGAATCTTCATTCACCAAGCCTCCTTCCTCTTGCCAAGATTTCTGCAAAAGACAAATTAGTAATATATGTGTCACTTACTACACCACATAATCATCCTATTAAATATTTATTTTTCTTAATGAAAAGAAAATGCATCATAAAAGTAATTTGATGAAATTAATGAAATTATTTCACAAAAAACAACATGTTAAAACTAATGAGCAAAACTATCAATTTTAACCTATGAATACTTTCTAGAAACAATGAAAAATTCAATTGCACCTTTGGTAACTCCCCGACAACGATGCAAAAATGATGAGATTTTTAATTGCCTTCTAATTACTTATAAAACAACTAAGAAGTGTGCATTAAATCTCAACCTGAGGTTTCTTGGGAACTTGCGAGTTACCGTGCACTGTATGTGCACACCACAATCTCCTCTTACATTGGTTTACCTACTTGAAGTTGTAGTTCAGTAACCTTACTTACAAAGAGTTGTATGAACAATTACATAGTATTGGAAATAAGGAACTAGCTAGCTAAACAAATACTGAAACTAAATTGCAACGAAAGTAAAACACATGACATGAAAAGAAATTAACACCATGCTAGAAAGTAAATGCTTAGCTAAATTAACACTTACTGGAAAGTAAATTCTAGAACTACGTCACAATTTGTGGGAAAAGTAAATTCTAAAACTAAGTCACACTTTGCGGAAAAAGTAAATTCTAAAACGAAATCACACCTTGCGGGAAAAGTAAATCTTAAAATAAATCACACTGTGTGGGAAAAGTAAATTCTAAGTTTACATTCACACTGTGGAGGAAAGCAAATTCTAAATCTACGCTCACACCACACTTGACTGAAAGGTAAATTGCAAAAATAAAATCTAAAAGCTATCCTTTCCAAATATGAGTTATTGTTTATGATCCAATAAAGTAAATAACATTATTGCAATACGCACATTCATTATAATTCATAAATTGTAAAAGAAACTTCTCAATCACTAATCTACATATTAAAATCACATTGCGGAAATAAACTACATAATGAGAAAAACAAAATTAGCTAATTTAGATGAAGCAAGAAAGTATAACTACATGACCATAACATAAATAAAATCACATTACAAAAAGAAAATGATAAAACTAAAAGCTATATGGAATTAAGATGAAATTGAAGTTATTCCATCATTATTTGGATTAATGCTCTAAGAGTCCTCCCCCATAGAATGGAGAAGGATCTCTTATTTATACATGTGTTCTCCGTAACAAATAATAAATGAGGATCCAAAATATCCTCAACAATTTGCTAAAATTTGGATCTTAAAAACTAATTCAAAACTAGTTCCAATATCTTTGTTAACTACATGCTATTTAAAATACCTTTGAAGTCAAATTCGAATTTAGGGAGAGAGGCTATAATAAAATAGTCAAAACTCATCCCAAATGTCTCCTAACAACTTTTGACTTCTTAGGTCCATCATATATTTGATAGAGATCTTCAAATCTTTATGGATAAGCCAAATATTCACTCATATCCACCTCCACTGACCAACTTTAATTTAACATCATGATTTGAGACATATAAGAATAATAGGAATAATGGATTTATAAAAATCCATTACTTCTAATGAATAGCTTTCTGCAGAGTTGGTGGTTCAAGGTAAATTTGAATTATTGACTTTTTGTAGCTTCTGTAGGAGTTTCTACAGCTACTTGTAGAGTTCCTGCGGCCGTTTGTAGAGTTTCCGTAGCTGCCTGTAAAGTTTTCCTAGCTTCATGTAGAGTTTCCACAGCTTTCTGTATAGTTTCTGCAGTTACTTGTAGATTTCTGTAGCTTCCTGAGAGTTTCTGTATCTTCCTGTATAGTTTATGCATATGCCTGTAGAGTTTTTGCAACTTCTACATAACTCTCTCAAATATCTTATAGTTGTTTCCAACAGATGATTCAATATTCAAAGCAAATACATAGGACACTAATTACATCAATTCTAGTTAAAAACTAAATGCAATACTAAGACATATAATGGAAAATTAACTTGAGCATAAGAAGGGATTTGTGCATGAATATGGATAAACAAAAGGGATTATAGATAAGGTGAAATGATGATAAAAAGATGCTAAATCCAAGGCCTGTCAATTTCTCAATAAAACAACAAAAAACTAGCACTCTAAATATTCCAGGAAGGCTTGTCCTCCTCGAGTTAGTCTTGTGTAGTATGCCCACATATAATTTTTCAGCTATGGCTGCTCCAAAGAAAATAATCAAAGCTATTTGAAACTTGCAATGGACCTTTCTATGGGGGGAACCAAAGAAGAACAAAAATGGGCTATGGTGGCCTGGCCAACGGTATGCCAACCAAAACATACGGGAGGTTTATGGATTCAAAATCTAGAAAATGAAAGTGAAGCTCTGGGGGTGAAATTGTGGTGGAGATGGCTTCAAAATAAATCATCTCTTTGGAGCAAAGTTCAGAAGAAAAAACATGCGCCTGGAGTGGATGAACACGAGCTAATAAGATTAGAGGGCTCTATGAATGAGTCATTCATTTGGTATATATCCTAGAACAACAAGAAACTTATAAAATATCATAACTTATCAGAAATAATAGATGGGATACTTTCCATATTTTTGGATGGCGCTTAGCAGTAAAGCAAAAAACTAATAACTCTGCCACTTTGTCAAACCCTTAAAGAGAAGCTCCACCATGGAAACAAAATTTTTGTATACCCATATTGGAGTGACAACAATCATATCATTGATTGGAGATAGTAGCTTCCCAAGGAAAACCCACCCACACCTCTATAGGCTTTCAACTAGGATAATCGTTGGAAAAAAAATCCAATATAGGAAAAATCAAACACATTAGGGACAATACAAGCTCATATGGGGATACATAGGAAAAATGAAGTTTTATTCTCAAATACACATGTATGATCCTAACGAATAGAGGGAGCCATCAAGGATAAAGGATATGGAAACAAATATGGAAACAAGACCTTTGGCCTAAGGTGTCAACATTTGTTTGGCTCTTTGATAAAGGAAAAAGTCTCTATGTTTGATCACATTATCCATAGAGGATTTGAGGACCCTTCTTGGTGTTGTTTATGCTATGTTGAATCTGAAACCTTGGAAAAATTATTGAATATATTCTCCTTTCCTTATAATTTATGGAACCAAGGGCTAACCCTCATCATGAAACCATATAGAAATACGGGAAACATCGTTGAAACCATTGATCAATGGAGAAAAATAGTCTATAATTATAGTATCCTCAACTGGGTTTGGAAACTTTTCCTAGGATTATTACTTTGTGAAACCTTGAAGGAACGAAACATACACATATTAAAAAATGAGACTTAGAATTAATCCGAAGTTTGGGACAAGGTCATGTCAAACATTAGAGAAACCATCAATGATAAGTAATGGTAAGCAGAAGAATGGAAAGATTCAAATCATGAGCAAAAGATGCTATAGGCATGGGTGTTACGGAGAGAAACTTCCTATGGATTGGGGCATACCACAATAGATAGAGAAACCGCATAAATCAATCCCTTCCCAATATGCAAGAGAAATAAAACATCTAACACTAAATGATATTGAATCATACCTTATTCCGGACGGTTGAAGTAGATCCCCGTTGAGATTTTTCTAATCTCGCTTGTGTTAGCAATTTGCTCTCAACAACAGCAAACAAGACAAGCATGCTATATAATATGGTGTTAGATCTACTCTAGCATATATAATCAACAATGTATAAGCAATAAAACACATTCGTATATTCAATATCCATTTAAATGCACATTATTGGATAGGCAAAGATATTTCTATTAATCAAATAAGAGATTACACAAATGACAACCTCTGTCGGCATGCCTATGAACCGGGGAAACTGAATCCTCAACCTGGGCCTCCACCACCTCAATCCTCCATCTCTCGATAGCAAGCGCACAAGCAAAGACAATATTGGGAAGAACACAAAGTGCTCCAAAGGGACAAAGGGATGCAGACTCAAGTATAAGCAAGCTACGACAACAATGGACTATAGTTTTCTTGCTCTTCAATTTCTCTTCTTCAATGTATCCAAGGGGTTCCTTATATAGTACTCCAAAGGGGTAATGGAGGGTCAAATCCAAGCGATCTCGAGGCATATGGAAGGCGAAGAGACAAGTGGTTTGGACACACATCAAGGAAAATTCCAAAAATATTTGGACTTATGCACACATCCCGATGTACGTGGGTTTGAGGTTTATATCCACGTATATACATGAGAAAGGGATTAAAATCCGCGTACAACAAATAACAGGTGTTTTTAGGGATGATATTGGAAACATCAAAGGTACAATATTGGTCCACCGGGTCCAAAGAGTCTATAGAGGAACATGGAAGGCCATAAAAGTGTGATCAACCATGTGTGGTAAAATCAGCTATAATAGATGCCCCCTAATGTGTGAGGTCAAAGGGGTAACATGATGGCTGAAATACATTATAAATCCATCCAAGAAGTGGAGTGATGAAGAACCAGGTGGAAAAACCAGCCATCCATTAGTATAGTATAATAATCAATCTCTGCATATGACTGAAAATACATATAGCAGTCCCGGATACATAAGAGTACAATGGCCATGAATATGCATGATATACAAAATGGGACATGTGTGGTCATCACCACATAAAATATATAATAGATCAGAATATCCATGATGAAGATATACAAAGGATCAAGATCTCCATAGAAGCTAAAGATATACAATGGATCAAGATCTCCATAATGGTTGAAGATATCTGACATACACTGGAATCAAGTCACGAGAGCTGAAATCTCATGAAAACTGGCATGATCAAGGAGGTAGCATATGTGAAATGCCACCAATATAGAAAGTACATGTCCTACTATGTGAATAGAGGTGTCAAGGTCGAACATAGTAGTCCATTGTCTGAATATCGGTCATTGATGTATACCATTAACAGACACGAGATCACCCACCGATAATGAAAATGGGAATCAAGTCACCAGAGTGCAGTCTACTAAGTGTAAATAGATGTGTTGAGGTCTAACACTTGAAAGAATCTATCGATCAGGGGACATTGATGTATTCCCAAAACTTTCGATGGAGAGAGAACCTACCAGTGATGACTGTAAGTCTTAAGGTACTCAAATGACTCTATAGACTCCTATCCTAGAATAAATGATCTGAAGTTGATGGGATGGAATCTGCTGGAAGGAGGGCATTAAGGCATCCCCCATCAACCAACACGAGGTACTCAACAATGCTGTATAATGTGGAAGGACTCAAGCAAGATGTGCACGAACTAGTAATAGTACCGAGAATGGCTGACATGCAAAGTCAAGACAACTGAGGAATGGCCGACTCAAGCTTCAACTTCCTTCGAACAAGAGCATAAAGGAAAATGGTGACTGAATGTAGGCAACATAGACTCGATATACAAAACTGGGACATCTCTGCGACACAAGAGGCATCAATAGAGGATCCATAGGGACTGGAAGCTTAACTAGTTGGTGGAGATAAACTCAGAGAAACGAGTATAGATCCTAAAGTCAAACTATTAACCCAACCAACGGATGTGATATACAGTGCTCTGTTAGAAGGTGACATGACTCGACTGCTGCCAAAGATAACATCTTTTCCTGTCCAGATTTTTGGTTTTTTTATTTTTTTGGACTTTTTCAGATATTTTGAAAAGGTTGAAAAAGAATAAAAGTGATTTATAGTTACAAATCTAGGAGGAGACGAGTGTTCAGGGAAAAATAAACTAGTTCCAAGCAGCGGAACATACCTATGCTCAATGCAAGGAAACATGTGCAGGATAACGACACTTGGGGGAAAGTCTCCTCCCGGTAAAAATGGGGAATCAAGCTGCAAAAGATATATAAAAAAGCTCTGCTTGGCCAGACAAGAGACAAGCTCAGGCTATATGGTTGATAATCAAAGTCAGGGAAGCCGATGTAAGGCTCAATAAGGAAAGAAAAACTCATGATAATGCATTTGCAACTTGACATACATTAGGGAGTCCTGGGGAAATGGCCAGCATAAAGTTCAAGAGGAGTATGAAGCTCTTGCTCAAAGTCATGATGGTACTATACAAAGGACTCCCACACCCTAAAGGAGAAATGTCGGCATGGGCACCAAATGCAAAACAAGATCTAACTAGGGTACCCATGTATGGAAAAGCTCTACCATTCACAACATGTCACTTCTAAAAGAAACAAGAAGGTTCCGTGACAAGAAGGAATGGGTTCGTACCTAAGGTTAATATGAAATGATCATAAGGTTATGCAAAGTGCAAACGAATGTGAAACCTATCCTAAATTCTAGTTTAGACATAATACCTGAAATAGGAACGAACGTGTCAAAGCCACGGTCAAACTGCACTCAAAACGGGCTCCTACAACATCAAATGGTCCAAAACGGTTAGAAACAGTAAAAAAATATAGAAAGTGGGTAAAAATTTCAAAAATTTCTATAAATAGTGAAAAATTAAAATTTTTTCATACCATTTGAATTTTTTACCCAACATAGTGCATTTAAGCTCAAAACTTTCGAAGAGAATTCCGGGAGCATCGTCTAGCGGAATCGTTCCACGTTTGATCCAGGTAGAATTTCATGCCCCTCTCTTTCATTTTGATGCAAATTTTTAAAATTTTCATGGTCAATTTAATTTTTTGAGCCATCCCAACTTGGGCATTTCGGCCACGCCGAAATCGAGCTTTTTTTCGCGTATAGGGCTTGCCATACGTGGAAAATGCATTGAAACCTGTGTACATATGCGGCTGTTTTGCAAACAGTCGTGTACAGGGCTGTGAACAAGGATTTAATGGGCAAATCATGATAAAAAAATTTGGTTTTTTGTGCAGGATGGTACTAGAATGGAGAGAGAGAGAACATGGTGATGTTGAGGAAGCTGTTTAAGCTGATCTCATGGCTCAACAAGCATTATGGGCATGTGGATTATACAAGTTTTGGTGTCTTGGTAGCCTGAGGGCCAAACCAAGACTACTTCAGTTGCTGGTAGACTATTGGGATCCAGAGTCTGAAACATTTCAGATAGATGGGATGTCGATCAGCATTGAGGTTGAGGACATATATTTCATCACAGGTTTGTCTCGACAAGGGGAGGTGGTGAACCTTCGATCGCGTGGGCCAAGAGGCGGGCTGACCATAGATGAGTACATAGTTGTGTACTGCTTTCTAAATACAAAGAAGGTTGGGAGTCAAATCCCGACAAACGCTATTAAGATTCTAGGGCTGAAAGCCATACTTTTGGCATTAGGCAGGATTGCAGGTTTGGATTCACTCCACCAGGCCTCATGACCAATGATGTTCTATGCGGTAGAGTGTATGCAACCTACAGTATATGACTGGAGTACTATGTTGATGAGAAACATGAAACAACAGCTCAGTGACTGCACGATGGGTAGAGTGCGGAACTTCGGGTTTGGAAGCATACTGAGCACATTCTTCTTTGAGAGGGTGCTAGGGCTAAGCCCTAAAGTAGACATTGCTCCACATGGAGTCCGGGATCTAGCGCAGCGACGCTGGGCTAATGTCATGCGCAGACTAGGAGGTGGAAGGGTGGCTAACCAGTACCCCGTAGAGGTTTTTCCATGGTGGCGGAGACAGATCGTCGCCATAGACGACTACCCCTATGCAGGGATAGACTTTCACGGAGACCCAGCTATGCCCCTACCACCAGGAGCAGCTTATGGAGACATAAGTAAAGAATCCCAAACCCACTTTTAATTTTTGAATTATATAATTTTTTTGTGTTTTTTGATATATGAACTCAAAAGACATGTTTTTGGTGTGGCGATACATAGTGACAATCTGTCATGTATATGCAGATGTAAGACCACGACGACCAGATGGCTTTCCTCATCATCGACGAAGGGGAAGAGGTGATGATATTGTGGGTGTGGATGCAGAGCAGATGCTCCAAAGCATCCACACAAACTTTATTCGTTTGACACATAGAGTACCCATGGCACAAGTCGAGGACTTGCGTGAGGCCATGCAACGCCAGGTGGTGGGAGTACCACGAGCATGGGTTCGACTATTTCGCTAGCTTGCTAGAGCCGTAGTGTGCTAGCATGATCAGCACCCTCCTCCACCTCAGGATTAGAGACTTGGGTTTATATTTTTTGTATGACCATGTAGGTGGCTCGGAAGCCCCAATATTGTATATGACACTTATGTATTATGATGTCATTGTTTAACTTAATGAAAAACTTTTATGATGATCGATTTTATTTTACTTACATGTGTGTAAAATGTGTTTGTGATATGCTTATGGTCTGTGAAACAAATGCCAATCTAACACATAGTTGGCATATGAGTCAACAACTTGATTAAAAACTTTTGGAACATGAATGTATGTTATACTCTCAAATTGTCGTTCTAGAAATCTAACACGTAAGAATATTCGTAATAATGTTGGATCCCTAATACGATATAAGCCATTAAGTTGTGAAACCACTAACCGCGAATCAAGACGTACCTCAAGAGAATGAACACCATGTGAAATAGCATCACGCAATAACTCAATGATGACACTACACTCAACAACATTGTTTGAGGAAGGCCGTAAACATACGCCTCCTGAAGACAATACTTGACCCGTAGGAGTATAGATCACCCAAGCAGCCGCAGTTGAGTTCTGAGGGTGGCAGCTAGCACCATCAGTGAATCCTATGTAATTGGAAGATTCCATCGACATCTTCCATAAGAAACGAAAGCTAATCAACAAACCCGACAACATAAGAAAACATAACTATGCAATGCAAAACTGTACAATAATATATAAAAATTAGCCCTGGATGAAGATAATGCATAGTATTTTTTGAGATAGAGCCCATTTTTAGGCTCCACCAAGGCTGTCCCTTCATAATAAACTAGCTCATAGGTGCCTTTCTCTAAGACACATTTAACGACATAAAGACCATGCCACATGGGATTAAATTTTCCTGCCCACAAGGGTTCTTTAGCTTAATCCCACAAAAGGACCAAGCCACCTTCACTAAACTTCCTCGGATGGACAGACTTATCATATTGGACCTTAACGTGATGCTTGTTAACCTCTAGAGAAACTAAGGCATCTCGGTGTTGCTCATCAAGCTGCTCTAAGTGGACCAAACACTCTTCCATTGTGGAAGTGTCTGGTAAAAGCTCCATAGCTAGCTTCAGAGAAGGGATTTTGCATTCAACTGGTAATACTGACTCCACCCCATGCACACGTTGATAGGGAGAAAAACCAGTGGCAGTCTTAACCATAGTTCTATAGGTCCACAAAGCAGGATACAACATGATATACCAATTATTCTTGCTTTCTAAAATGGTTTGTTGGAGAATAGACTTAAGTTACTTGTTCACTGCTTCAACCTGTCCATTCGCTTGAGGGTAATAAGAAGAGGAGTGCTCTTTCTTATACCCTAACTTAGAAGGCAACTTAAAAATGAAATGCGTGGCTATCTCACCATTGGATTTAACTGTGGGCATAGCCTCTGCCCATTTCGTGAAGTAATTGACAACCACAATAATATGATGATGCCCCCCAACTAAAGCTGGGTTGCAATCCATAAAATCAAGCCCCGACTTGGTGAAGGGACCGATGGTGATAATAGGATGTAATGGGAATGGTTGCAAGCGCATATTACGTGCAAACACCTGGCAAGGGTGGCACTTATTGACCGCATTAACGTAATCTTTAAAGATAGACGACCAAAAATAGCTCGCTCTCAAGATTTTTTGGGCTTTAGAAAGTCCAGATAAATGACCACCACACGCCCCTTCGTGGAAATCACTAAGCACAACCTCAGCCTCATCATGGGTTAAACAACAACGTAAAATGGAATCTACCCCACGACGGTACAAAGTGTCATTCACTATGAGGTACTTCTTTGCTATGTGACGTAATCGTTTTCGCTCATCCTGTGATAGGTGAGTAGGGACCTTCAATGTTTGAAAATATACGATAATATCCCCGTACCAAGGGTCGATAATTGAGATGAGAAATATATGTTCATCGACAAAATAATCCTCATAAACATCCTCTTCCTCCAAGTTTGGAAAATCTGATATGAGCTCCACAAAGTTTAACAATTTCTTCGATTTCGCAGAAACGAATTCAAGATCAAACTCTTGCAAAATCACAATCCATTTATTATATCCCCCCCCAACCATTCTTCTAGTGAGGATGAGATGAAATGGATTGATATGATATACAACCAAAGTTTGGCGAAGGAGAATGTAATGTCCCAAATGCTGAACAGCATGAATGGTGGCTAAGGCTAGCTTCTCCACATGGGAATAGCAAATTTCCACATCAACAAGGTTTCAACTCAAATAATATATGACATGCTCATGGAGCTCCTCATCCTCCTGAACCAAAACCATACCAACCGTCTCCTGAGAGGCGTACACATAAATCAAGAAGTCACAACTATAGTCTAGTGGACTAAGCATGGGGGCCATTGCTAAGGCTTGATTAAGAGAATAGAAAGACTCCTGGGCTTGCTCATCCTACTAAAAAGGGGTATCCTTCTTCAATAGACGCATAAAGCCTTTAGTCAAGTTGGAAAAATTAACCACGAACCTTCACAAGAAGTTCGCCATACCTTGTAAACATTGAAGGTCTCGAATATTACGCGGGGAGACAATTGAAGTATTGCGTCAACCTTCAAGGGGTCGACTCTAATACCCTCCTTGGATACGATGAATACTAGTAAATGACCAACTTTGCAAAATATGCACTTATGAGGATTTAAACGAACTTGATAATGACGACATCTTTCGAACACTAATCTCAAATGATAAGGATGACGCACTCTCAAATGAGAGTGAGCAGTGAGATCATCCAAATATACTTCGATAATCATTTTAAAATCATGAAAGATTAAGGTCATGGCTTACTGAAATGTAGCTCCGACGTTTTTAAGGTTGAAGGGCATCTTTCGATATGCAAAAGTACCCTAAGAACAAATAAATGCAGTCTTGTGTTGATCCCCGGGCTTTATTTGTATCTGATTATATCCAGAAAAGCAATCCATAAAATAAAATACCTCACTTCCTGCACACTCATCCAAAATTTGGTCAATAAAGGGTGTGGGGAAATTATCCTTAAGACATGCTTGATTTAAGTCACGAAAATTAGTGCTTATATGGATCGCTCCCTGCTTCTTATCCACCAGAACGGGATTTGAAACCCACTCCATCAAGGGAACATGATAGATAAAACAACCTTTAAGCAGTTTCTCTATCTTAGCTTTAATGGTGGGTTCTTTTCTAGGATTCACGGCACACAAACGTTGTTGAACCGGTTTTGCATCCGGATAGGTATTGATTTCATGTTTGACAATACGAGGGTCTATACCTGACATTTCTTCATATGACGAAGTGAAAATATCATGAAACTCCTTAAAAAACTCAGTATACTCCTTAATCTCATCGGGGGAACAACCCGCCGCAATGTAGACATTCTCAATATTAACAGGATCGCGAGAAATATTGACAGGAATCATTGGTGACAGGCTAGCCATGTTCCCTTCAGCCATCTAACTAGGAGAGCGTAATGGGACCATGGGGCTACCAATTTTCTCGCTATGAATCTCCCTAAAGTCATCACACTCCAAACGATCCTCGACCTAAAAACCACCAGTAAGTTGTGTAAGGAGAGTACCAATTTTCTTGCAAAAATCAAATTATCCTCGATCTAAAACCACCAGTAAACCCAAAACAAGTCAGGGTTCTACTTAGCCACACAGGCTATTACAGAAAATTCATAAGATATTATTAAGATATGACCTATCCACTTGAAGAACCATTAAGGGAAGATAAATAGTTCAACTAGACAGCGGAGTGCCACATATCATTCGAAAAATTAAAAAGAAAGCTATTCGAAGCACCAATCCTAAGGTTTCCAAACTGGTCGATCAAATTCCATGTTCATGTTGATGCATCAGGCCTAGCAATAGGAGCAATATTAACTCAACCAGGAGATGATGGAATGGATTATCCCATAGTTTACAGTAGTAGAAAATTAAAAAAAGTTGAGAGAAACTATTCGACAACAGAAAGAGAAGCATTAGGAATGGTCTTCACATTACAAAAATATCGACATTATCTTCTAGCTAACCCATTTATATTCTAGACCGACCATCAGACTTGACAGCCCATGAAGACCAAGCACATCATAATGACTGCTAGGACAGACAGGAAGATTTTTGTACCTCCCTGTTTCTTCGGGACGAAGAAACATTTTGTTCATGGGGGAGATGTTAGAGGAGCAAGTGAAAAAGTCGACTTGAACGATAGCCGACTTAGTCGATAAGTCGAATTGAGTGATAGTTGACTTAGTCGATTAGTCGACTAAGTCGGCCGACCGACTAAACTAGAGATTAGGTCGGCCACCTAAGGTTGTGTCGGTTCATCGAATCGATAGGTAGTTATTTTGTAATTGTTTTGTAATCATATATATTAGGCTGTTGAGCTAGATGAGAACTTGGTTCAGTTCTTTGTGTTTTATGGACCCATTCATGTAATATAATCGGTTAATTCACCTTCTTGTTCTTATCTCGTGTCTCTGTTATGTATGTATATTTTAGTATGTATTATTGGTAACCTTATGTGATCAGTGAGATTAAAACATTCGATAATACAAGGGTCTATACCTGACATTTCTTTGTATGATCAAACAAAAATATCACGAAAATCCTAAAACAACTTGGTATACTCCTTAATCTCATCAGGGGAACAACTTGCCCTAATGTAGATATTCTTAATCTTACCAGGATCACGAGAATTATTGATAGGAATCGTTGGTGACAGGTTAGCCATGTTCCCTTCAACCATATGACCAGGAGAGCTTAATGGGAACACAGGGCTACCAATTTTCTCGCTAAGAATCTCCCTAAAGTCATCAGACTCCAAACAATCAAGCTTAGGAAGGAAATACGATCGATGGTGCAACTCTTCCCAAGGTTGCTCAAACCCAGACATGGCCTCAAGAATAACTTCATATGACGGAAAAACATCATCAAGCAACTCATGAGAGTGAGATGACTCTACTTCCCATGTAGGCAGCACATAAGGGTCCTCCTCCTCCATCCGTGAAGAGGAAGGACTAGGCTCTGCAACATGATCAAGATTCACTTGATACACCACCATTGATGCAAGAAACGATATGGCTGTCTCGACAAGCACACTTGAAGTATTCGGTGAAGGAAGAATCCGAGGATCTTCCATATGAGTAGTGCGAAAAAATACCTAATTCGATGAGGATGAAGCCCCACCAAGACTAGACCCAATCATAAGAATGGGTGCAGGAAAACTAAAGGTTCCCATAAGAGAAGGATACATACCCACACCCACATTCTCAGTTGCCGGTTGAGAATGATCAATAATCGGGATAGAAGCTCCCGATGATGAATTGACACTCGGATTATGGAATGAATTTTGATCAATAGTAACAATATTCCCATTAAACGGAAAGCAAACCACTAGAAATAGGGAAGAAGCTATAGCTTTCATATTGTACATACAATTCCTACCTAGCAAAAGATTGTAGTCAAGGGGCACATCAACCACCTCAACCTCAATCACGACACTCTTCCCTCCCAATTGGACCTCTAGAAAAGGAAGTATACCATGCGGCTGAAATGACCTACCATCGAAAGCTGTCAACATGTTGGTAGACTGAGACAACGTGGGAGAAACTAATCCCTTCCAACAAGATAAAGACATCATGGAAGCGACAACACCTTCATCAATGATAGTATGCATGATGGTGTTGTTGAGACACTCTACATGAATCAAAAGAGACACGTAGTAAGGAAAGCAAGGCTATACTCCCATGGTTTCAAATTTGATAATGGAAGAAAAGATATCATCTCTAACCCTAAGAACGGACAACAAGGTTTTCCTCTGTGGAGGACAAGTCTGAAGCACTTCTAATGCGGACATCGCACAAGGAGTTTGGCCCAAATCCTCGACAACTGAATAGTTCTGGGTGGTTTGAGCATTAGGATTGTGCCCCGAATGCTTCAAGACTCCCTTAGGAATGTGAGGTGGAGATTTAGGCTTATTCGTAGGCTTTTCAATTCACAAAGGGCTCTCTCGGGTGGGGAAGGTTCTTTCCCAAGGTCTGGTTGTGATGAACCATAATATTTTGCACATGTCACAAATTTGGAAGCTTTCACCATGTTGATACAACCGTGACCAGGAGCGACCTCCAGCGGGTTTTGAGTTCCACCAGACACACAACCAGGATCAACTGACCTCGAGTTTATATTTTGATTATTGGGTAAAGGATTAGTAAACACAAGTGGGTCCTGTGCTATGAACTTCGAGGCATCCTCCATACGAGGGCATAAGTGAGTGAGGAGATCGTCCTTACACAACTTATAAGGAAATTTCACCTTATGTTTATTCTGCTTGTCCCCTGAGCATTATTTGTGTTCTTTTCATTATTATTAGCATTTTCGTTTTTATTCCCACCCTTACGATTATTTTTTCCTTTCTTCTTATTCCTTCCAGGTTGCTGGTTGCCTTTTGGGTTCGACGTTTGCGCGGAGAGTACACTCGTTGATTGGGTAGGTTGAGACAAAGCTGTAGCTTGTCCTGATGCAGACTGGTTAATCGATAATTGGCTCACTTGTTTCGTAATCGAGTCCGCAGGTTTGGTACTTGTGGAGCCAACAATACCATCGGCATGTGGCCCAGGTTTGATCTTGGGGTCAAAATTGGATCTTGAAGCATTTGGTATAATCTCATACAAGAGTTCAGATTGAGCATAGATCAAATCCAACTCTTGACCCCTAAAGATAGCTTGGTCCTCATTTTGAACTCCGGATGTAGAAACATCCTTCACGATGTAAGGTAACAATGACTTGAGAAACCATTCTAGAAGAAACTCTGGTGGTATAAAGGCTTTAATTAATCGTTTTCATCTATGCCACTCTTGAATATGATCCGAAATGTGCATGGCTTTGTCTTGTTAAAAGGTTGACAAGAGTTTGGTACCGACGTTGTAACATATGAGTAGCTGGAAATGATTAAGAAAAGTCATGGCAAGATCATTGAACGTAGCATAAGCGCCCCCCAGTAACTCTATATACCATTTCTCCGCAGGACCCGTGAGGGTGCCTTGAAATAGCCTCAAATAGATTGAATTTTCATGTAAGGAATTGGAAAATCACCAAAGGTGGAAAGTGGTGACATGCTCACCAGGATCTTCACCAGCCTTACCTTCAAACTTGAGAATGTTCGAAGGAAGCTTGGTAGGGACTACCGGCCATGCCGGGTTATGAGACATAAGATCATTCATCAATATCGAGAAATCAGGTAAGTTCAATGTCACAATGAAAGGGAGGCTAGGTTGAGCCGGTCGATGCCACTCTCCTTGGTAGTACTGATTCATGTAAGGTTGATTGCTATAAATACCATGGCCTTGGCCATTGGGGTAATAGCCTCCTCCCATTTGACCCATGAAGGGCTCAATTGAAGCATTGTGATGTAGAGTACCTTGATTATGAGGTGCTACAAAGCCATAATTAGAAGAGTAAGCGGGTTGTTGATACCCATACCCATACGGTTGATAGTTTTGTCATTATTGCGGTCCATAAGAATGTCCATGGGAAGCTCCATAAGGTGTTGCATGGGATGTTCCATGAGATGGTCCATATTTAGGTGTATGGGGAGCTCCATGAGCTGGACAACGAGATGATCCAGAAACAAGTACATGACCTACTGACACAACAAGAGGCACTTGGATTTGTGATACTACAATGTTAGCAGTCATAGGATGAACATGGCTAGTAACGGTATTCCGGCCCGAAGGCCCATGCGAATTAGGGGGGAGGATGGGTCATTAAAAAACATTTGAAGGAATAGGGTTCGAAGATGATGGGACATGTGAAGGAATGTAAGTGGTGTTCCTAATGTTCACACGTCTCGGTTCTGGTATCCGAATAGGGTTACTAACACTAGGCCTAGGATGAGCATGTGAAGATGCCTCCACCATAGGGATGGAAGGTGCAATGTGACTAGTGCCCCCAAACCTCTCCGCATGGAAAGGAATGGAAGTGCCCCTAGGTGTAGTGCTAGGGTCAAATTTTGACTCGGCACAATATGGCGGATGGGACTCAAGGATATCAGACATGCCATATTTAACATTACTAGTACTTGTGGGTTCATAGTGAGTCTTGTTTCTCGAAAACCAATATCGACGACCCGTGAATGAGGGATCATAACTAGATCGTGAAGGCTGTTCATGTGGTGGATCATATGTGCTAGTGGGATCATCCTCCCCTACCTCATGAGGTGGGGAGGAAATCTCTGGAATCTCATCCTCATGATCTCCCATGGTGTGTGAATCAAAGTGAGAATTAGTCTGCCCAGACTGTCTGGTTCTCTCTCCCAAAGGAGGAGGAGACGTGGAAGGTGAAAGTCCTGCTAAAATATGAGAACGATGGGGTGCCGCACTCGAATCCACAATGACTCAATAAAAATAAAAGACTCAATCTAATTATGCAACCCTAGGAAAATTAGTGGGCTCAGAGCATAGACCTAAAAAATGTAAAGCCAAATCACAAGAAAACCAAGGGTAGGATATGTGAGCTCCTGAATGAAGCAGGTATTTCTCGCCTAGGATAGGCTTGAGACTCCCATACATAACAAGCGGAGGCTTGTAACCAATTGTAGTGCCCTCAGCTTCAATGCATATAGAGACTGTGCTGTCCGACCCTTACCTGGCTAGGACACCTGCAGAATAACCTCTACAAATACCCCCTCGATAACCTAGGTAAGGCAATGAAGGTTACCTCAATTTAACCAATGCTCAGGTGGACTGTCGTAGGAAGGATTGACTGTATGGGAAGGGTAACAAAGCCCGAAGCCTGAAATCACAACTGGTACCCCAGGGGTTGACCATCCAATACCTCAAAGGCCCCCAAATACGAATACAATCCTAGAAATATATCCAGTGCTAATCAATCACAATAAGGGGTCTTCCCAATCATAATTGCTCACACTACCTTATGGTTAACTCCCGTGTAAGAGGAGGATCCTGAGAAATACTAATTATACCAAGGGTTTCACACTCTCACTTGGACAGACACCTAATTGTTTTGTTTAGTGGTCTTGGAGAATTAAATCACAATGAAATATTCTAAGACCCTAAAACCTAATCTTGTTGATGCACCCTAGAAAAGAAAAGAGTGTAATTCATTTTATTATGCATTGATTTTAATTGGCTGTATCACTCAAAGGGTAAATGGACGTGCAACTAATGAAGTTTTGACGCAACAAGAAGTAAAATGCACACCTAACAATCAATGGAAATGCACCGTGTCGAATGAAAAATAGGGTATGCTACAACGTGAAGTGCAAAATGTTTCCTTCAAATGTATATGCAATCATTCCTATATGAAAATCTGACTATAATTCACCAAACAAACCTAATGCAAGTACCGTGCTAATGCAAAATGCAAGCAATGCATAACTATGCAAAAAGCAAAATGTTTTTGTATTTTTGAATTAAATGAGATATAAAAGCAAAAAAGATGAATCTACAACCCTCAGACTCTGCAACCAATCACAAACAACAACCAACCAAAGCACCAAGGTAAAAGAGACCTAATGCACTAATCTCAAAACAAAAAGTAGAAAATGAATGACAAGAACATTTTCAAAAATCAAACTAAAAGAAGAGTCTAGTCAGAAACAGGGGTGTATATAGACTCCAAAAGCATCCAAGAAGACTCAAAAACCATCTCAACTCACCTAGAAACACTTAATCCTCCCAATAAAGCAAAAAATCAAGGCATATGTGACTGTTCTCAATAAACCTACGTACATACGTGACTATTCCAGGAAAACCCGCGTGTACACACGATTGTGAAAGCAAAAATCGTGTACAGGAAGAAAAAGAGAGAAAAATAAGGCAAACAGACAAGATGAGACAAAATTTACTTCTTCAGGACCCTACTGGGAAAACATGCCCCCTAACCCGACACAGAAACAAATAAATTAGAGCAATTCAAGCACATTGAATGCCAAAAACCCCCAAATAAAAACAACTAGGAACCTCCCCAGTATAGTTGCCAAGTCTGTTACAGAGAGAAACTTCCTATGGCTTGGGGTGTACTACAATAGACAGAGAAACCACAGAAATCAATCCCTTCCCAATATGTAAGAGAAATAAAACATCTAACACTAAAGGATCTTGAATCATACCTTATTCTAGACGGTTAAAGTAGATCCATGTTGAGCTTTTTCCAATCCCGCTTGTGTTAGCAATTTGCTCTCAACAATCGCAAACAAGACAAGAATGCTATATAATATGGTGTTAGATCTACTCTAGCATAAATAATTAACAATGTATAAGAAATTAAACACATACATGGATTCAATATTCATTTAAATGCACATTATTGGACAGGAAAAGATATTTCTATTAATCAAATCAAAGATTACACAAGTGACAACCTTTGTCGGCACATCTGCGAACCGGAGAAACTGAGTCCTCCACCTGGGCCTCCACCACCTCAATCCTCCATCTCTTGATAGAAAGCTCACAAGCTCACAAGAAAAGGCAAAATTGGGAAGAATAGAAAGTGCTCCAAAGGGAAAAAGGGATGCAGGCTCAAGTATAAGCAAGCTACGACAACAATGGACTATAGTTTTCTTGCTCTTCAATTCCTCTTCTTCAGTGTATCCAAGGGGTTCCTTATATAGTACTCCAAAGGGGTCATGAAGGGTAAAATCCGAGAGTTCTTGAGGCATATCGAAGGCCAAGAGACAAGTGGTTCAAACACACATCAAGGAAAACTCCAAAAATATTTGGACTTATGCACACATCCCGATGTATGCAGGTTTGAGGTCAATATCTGCGTATATACGTGAGAAAGGGATTAAAAGTCACATACAACAAATAATAGGTGTTTTTAGGGATGATATTGGAAACATCAAAGGTACAATATTGGTCCATGGGGTCCAAAGAATCTGCAGAGGGACAGGGAAGTCCATAAATGTGTGATCAACCATGTGTGGTAAAATCAGCTGTAACAGATGCCCCCTAATGTGTGAGGTCAGAGGGGTAACATGATGGATGAAATACATTATAAATCCATCCCAAAAGTGGAGTGATGAAGAACTAGGTGGAAGAACCAGCCATCTATCAGTATAGTACAATAATCAATCTCTTCATATGACTGCAAATACATATAGCAGTCCCGGATACATAAGAGTACAATGGCCATGAATAGGCATGATATACAAAATGTGACATGTGTGGTCATCGTCATGTTCAATATATAATAGATCAGAATCTCCATGATGAAGATATACAAAGGATCAAGATCTCCATAGAAGCTGAAGATATACAATGGATCAAGATCTCCATAATGGTTGAAGATATCTGACATACACTGGAATCAAGTCATGAGAGCTGAAATCTCATGAACACAGGCATGATCAAGGAGGTAGCATATGTGAAATGCCACCAATCTGGAAAGTATTCTACACAAACCGCTACAAGAACATGTCCTACTATGTGAATAGAGTTGTCAAGGTCAAACATAGTAGTCCATCGTCTGATTACCGATCATTGATGTATACCATTAACAGACGTGAGATCACCCACTGATAATGAAAATGGGAATCAAGGCACTAGAGTGCAATCGACCAAGTGTGAATAGATGTGTTGAGGTAGAACACTTGAAAGAATCCATTGATCATGGGACATTGATGTATTCCCAAAACTGTCGATGGCGAGGGAACCTACCACTGATGACTGTAAGCCTCAAGGTAGTGAAATGAATCTAGACTTCTATCCCAGAATAAATGATCTGAAGTCGATGGGATGGAATCTGCTGGAAGGCCGGGGCTTTAAGGCACCCCCCATTAACCAACACGAGGTGCTCAACAATGCTGTATAAAGTGGAAGGACTTGAACAATATGTGCATGAACCAGTAATAGTACTGGGAATGGCTGACATGCAAAGTCAAGACAACTAAGGAATGGAAGACTCAGGATTCAACATCCTTCGAACAAGGGCATAAAGGAAAATGGTGACTGAATGTAGGTAGCATAGACTTGATATACAAAATTGGGACATCTCTGTGACATAGGAGGCATCAACAGAGGCTCCATAGGGACTGGAAGCTTAACCAGTCGGTGGAGATAAAATCAAAGAAATGAGTATAGCTCCTAAAGTGAAACTATTAACCCAACGAATGAATGTGATATACAATGCTCTGTTCGAAGGTGACACGACTTGACTGCTGCCAAAGATAACATCTTTTCTTGTCCAGCTTTTTGGTTTTTTGATTTTTTCGGATTTTTAAAGATATTTTGAAAAGGTTGAAAAAGAATAAAAGTGATTTATAGTTACAAATCTAGGAGGATATGAGTGTCTAGGGACAAACAAACTAGTTCCAAGTAGTGGAACATACCTATGCTCAATGCAAGGAAACATGTGCATGATAAGGACACTCAGGGGAAAGTCTCCTCCTAGTAAAAATGGGGAATCAAACCACAAAAGATATATAAAAAGGCTCTGCTTGGCTAGACATGAGATAAGCTCGGGCTATATGGCTTATAATCAAAGTCAGGGAAGACGGTGTAAGGCTCAATAAAGAAAACAAAACTCATGATAATGCATTTACAACTTGACATACACAAGGGAGTCCTGGGGAAATGGCCAGCGTAAATTTCAAGAGGAGTATGAAGCTCTTGCTCAAAGTCATGGAGGTACTATACAAAGGACTCCCACACCCTAAAGGAGAAATGTCGGCATGGGCACCAAATGCAAAACATGATCTAACTAGGGTACCCATGCATGGGAAATGTCTACCATTCACAACATGTCACTTCTAAAAGCAGCAAGAAGGTTCTGTGACAAGATGGAATGGGTTCATACCTAAGGTTAAGATGAAATGGTCATAAGGTTATGCAAAGTGAAAATGGATGTGAAACCTAACCTAAATGCCAGTTTAGACATAATACCTAAAATAGGCATGAACGGGTCAAAGCCACAGTCAAACCACACTCAAAATGGGCTCCTACAACATCAAATTAGTTCAAACGGTCCAAAATAGTCAGAAACGGTAAAAAACTATAGAAAGTGGGTAAAAATTTCAATTTTTTTCTATAAATAGTGAAAAATTTAAAAATTTTCATACCATTTGAATTTTTTACCTAACATAGTGCATTTGAGCTCAAAAATTTTGAAGCGAAGTCAGGGAGCATCGTCCAGTGAAATCCCTCCACATTTGATCCAAGTAGAATCTCATTCCCCTCTCTTTCATTTTGATGCAAATTTTTAAATTTTCATGGTCAATTTAATTTTTTGAGCCATCCCAACTTGGGCGTTTCGGCCCATGTGGAATTTGGGATTTTTTTCTGCGTATAAGGCTCGCCACACACGGAAATGCACAGTAACCTGCATACATACATGGTTGTTTTGCAAACAGTCGCATACAAGGCTGCACACAAGGATTTAAAGGGCAAATCATGATAAAAAATTTGGTTTTTTGTGTAGGATGGTACTAGAGTGGAGAGAGAGAGAACATGGTAATGTTTATGAAGCTATTCAAGATAATCTCATCGCTCAACAAGCATTACGAGCATGTGGCTTATACAAGTTTTGGTGTCTTGGTAGTTTGAGGGCCAAACCAAGACTACTCTAGCTGCTGGTAGACTATTGGGATCCATAGTTTGAAACATTTCAGATAGATGGGATGTCACTCAGCATTGAGGTTGAGGACATATATTTCATCACAGGTTTGTCGCGACGAGGAGACGTGGTGAACCTCCGATCCCTTGGGCCAAGAGGCGGGTTGACCATAGATGCGTACATAGTTGTGTATTGCTTTCCAGATATGGAGAAGGTTGGGAGTCAAATCCCGACAAATGCTATTCAGATTCTGGGGTTGAAAGCCATACTTTTGGCATTAGGCAGGATTATAGGTTTGGCTTCACTCCACCAGGCCTCATGACCAATGATGTTCTATGCGGTAGAGTGTATGCGACCTATAGTATATGACTAGAGTACTACGCTGCTAAGAAACATGAAACAACAACTCAATGAATGCAAGATGGGTAGAGTGCGGAACTTTGGGTTTGGCAGCATACTGAGCACATTCTTCTTTGAGCAGGTTCCAGGGATAATCCCTAGAGTAGACATTGCTCCACATGGAGTTCGGGATCCAGCTTAGTGACGCTGGGCTAATGTCATGCGCATACTAGGAGGTGGAAGGGTGGCTAACCCCTATCCAACAGAGTTTTTTCCATGGTGGTGGAGACAGATTGTCACCATAGATGACTACCCCTATGTAAGGATAGACATTCGCGGAGACCCAGATATGCCCCTACCACTAGGAGCGACTTATGGAGACATAGGTAAAGAATCCCAAACCCACTTTTAATTTTTGAATTATTTAATTTTTTTTGTGTTTTTTGATATATGAACTCAAAAGACATGTTTTTGGTGTGACGACACATAGTGACAATCTGTCATGTATATGCAGATGTAGGACCATGATGGCCAGATGGCTTTCCTCATCATCAACAGAGGGGAAGATGTGATGATATTATGGGTGCGAATGCTCCAAAGCATCCACATGAACTTTGTTCATTTGACACATAGAGTACCCACAGCGCAAGTCGAGGAATTTCCTAAGGCCATGCAACGTCAGGTGGTGGGAGTACCACGAGCATGGGTTCGACTATTTCTCCGGCTAGATAGAGCCGTAGTGTGCTATCATGATCAGCACCCTCCTCCACCTCAGGATTAGAGACCTGGGTGTATATGTTTTGTATGACTGTATAGGTGGCTTGAGACCCCCACTTTTGTATATGACACTTATGTATTATGACGTCACTTTTTGAACTTAATGAAAAAACTTTTATGATGATCGATTTTATTTTATTTACATGTGTGTAAAATGTGTTTGTGATATGCTTATGTTCTGTGAAACAAATGGCAATCTAACACATAGTTAGCATATGAGTCAGCAAATTGTTTAAAAATTCTTGGAACATGAATGTATGTTATACTCTCAAATTGTCGTTCTAGCAATCTAACACGTAAGAATATTCGTAATAATGTCGGATCCCTAATACGATACAAGCCATTAAGTTGTGAAACCACTAACTATGAATCAAGACGTACCTCAAGAGAATGAACACCATGTGAAATGGAATCATGCAATAACTCAATGACGACACTATACTCCGCAACATTGTTTGAGGAAGGACGTAAACATACGCCTCCTGAAGACAATACCTAACCTATAGAAGTATAGATCACCAAAGCAGCTGAAGCTAAATTTTGAGTTTGGCGGCTAGCACCATCAAAGAATTCTATGTAAATGGAAGATTCCATTGACATCTACCATAAGAAATGGAACCTAATCAACAAAATCGATCACCATAAGAAAACCTAACTATGCAATGCAAAACTGTACAATAATATACAAAAATCAGCCCTGGCTGAAGATCATGCATAGTATTTTTTGAGATAGAGCCCATTTCTAGGCTCCTCCAAGGATGTCCCTTCATAATCAACCAGATCATAGGCGCCTTTCTCTAAGACACATTTAACCATGTAAGGACCATGCCACACGGGATTAAATTTTCCTGCCCCCAAGGGTTCTTTAGCTTGATCCCACAAAAGGACCAAGTCACCTTCACTAAACTTCCTCAGATGGACAAACTTATCATATTGGACCTTAACGCAATGCTTGTTAACCTCTAGAGCCAATAAGGCATCTTGGCGTTGCTCATCAAGCTGGTCTAAGTGGACCAAACGCTCTTCCAATGTGAAAGTGTTTAGTAAAAGCTCTAGAGCTAGCTTCAGAGAAGGGATTTCACATTCAACTGGTAATACTGACTCCACCCCATGCATAAGCTGATAGGGAGAAAAAATGGTGGCGATATTAACCACGGTTCTATAGGCCCACAAAGAAGGATACAACATGCCAATTATTCTTGCTTTGTGCAATGGTTCATTGGAGAATAGACTTAAGTGACTTGTTTACTCCTTCAACCTGTCCATTTGCTTGAGGGTAATAAGAAGAGGAGTGCTCTTGATTATATACTAACTTAGAATCCAAATCTTCCATTATTTTGTTCTGAAATTGCCTACCATGGTCAGTGACAAGCTCTTTCGGAATGACGAACTGGGTGATAATCTGGTTGTAAACGAAATGCGTGGTTGTCTCACCATCGGATTATTTTGTGAAGTAATCGACAACCACAATAATATGATGATGCCCCCTAGCCGAAGCTGGGTTGCAATGCATAAAATCAATCCCCCACTTGGTGAAGGGATCGACGGTGATAATAGGATGTAACAGGGATAGACACAAGCGCATATTATGTGCAAAGACCTGGCAAGGGTGGCACTTCTTGACCGCATTAACACAATATTTAAAGATAGACGAGAAAAAATAGCCTGCTCTCAAGATTTTTTGGGCTGTAGAAATCCCAGATAAATGACCACCACATGCCCCTCCATGGCAATCATTAAGCATAACCTTAGCCTCATCATGGGTTAAACAACGACGTGAAATATAATCTACCCCATGGTGGTACAAAGTGTCATCCACTATGAGGTAGTTCTTTGCTACATGACGTAATCTTCACTGCTCATCCCATGAGAGGTGAGTAGGGACCTTCAATGTTTGCAAATACACAATAATATCCCCATACCAAGGGTCCACAGTTGAGATGAGAAATATATGCTCATCAACAAAAGAATCCTCATAAACCTCCTCTTCCTCAAAGTTTGGAAAATCTAATATGAGCTCCACAAAGATTAACGATTTCTTCGATTTCTCTGAAACGAATTCGAGATCAAACTCTTGCAAAATCACAATCCATTTATTATATTTTCCCCCAACCATCCTTCTAGTGAGGATGAACTGAAATGGATTGATATGAGCTACGACCAAAGTTTGGCGAAGGAGAATGTAATGTCTCAAACGCTAAACTGCATGAACGGTGGCTAAGTCTAGCTTCTCCACATTGGAATAGCGAAGTTCCACATCAAAAAGGTTTTGGCTCAAATAATATATGACTCTGCTCATGGAGCTCCTCATCCTCTTGAACCAAAACCATATCAACCATCTCCAGAGACGCGTACACATAAATCAAGAAGTCACGGCTATAGTCTGGTGGACTAAGCATGGGGGTCATTGCTAAGGCTCACTTAAGAGAATTGTAAGACTCATGGGCTCACTCATCCCAGTAAAAAGGGGTTTCCTTCTTCAACAGATGCATAAAGCCTTTAGTCAAGCTGGAAAAATTAACCACGAACCTTCGCAAGAAGTTCGCCATACCTTGTAAACATTGAAGGTGTCGAATATTATGCGGGTAAGACAATTGAAGTATTGCCTCAACCTTCAAGGGATCGACTCTAATACCCTCCTTGGATACGATGAATCCTAGTAAACAACCAACTGTCATGCAAAAGATGCACTTATGAGGATTTAAACGAACTTGATAATGACGATATCTTTCGAACACTAATCTCAAATGATAAGGATGATGCACTCTCAAATGAGAGTGAGCAACGAGATCATCCAATTATACTTTGATAATCATTTTAATATTGTGAAAGATTAAGGTGATGGCCCGCTGAAATGTAGCTTCAGCATTTTTAAGGCCGAAGGGCATCTTTCAATATGCAAAAGTACCCCAAGGACAAATAAATTCGGTCTTGTGTTGATCCTCGGGATTAATTTGTATCTGATTATATCCAGGAAAACCATCCATAAAAGAAAATACCTCACTTCCTGCACACTCATCCAAAATTTGGTCAATAAATGGTGTGGGGAAATTATCCTTAGGACAGGCTCGATTTAAGTCATGAAAATCAGTGCATATTAGGATCGCTCCCTGCTTCTTATCCACCAGAATGAGATTTGAAACCCACTCCATCAAGGGAATGGGATAGATAAAACCAACTTTAAGCAGTTTCTCTATCTCAGCTTTAATGGTGGGTTCTTTTCTAGGATTCACGGCACACAAACATTGTCGACTTGAACGATAGACGAGGAGCAATTTGATAAGTCGACTTGAACGATAGACGACTTAGTCGATCAGCCGACTAAGTCAGCCGATCGAATAAACTAGAGATTAGGTCGGCCACCTAAGGTCGTGTCGGTTCACCGAACCGACATGTAGTTATTTTGTAACTATTTTGTAATCATATATATTAGGCTGTTGAGCCAGATGAGAACCTTGTTTAGTTCTCTGTGTTGTATGGACCCATTCATGTAATATAATCGATTAATTCACCTACTTGTTCTTATCTCTTGTCTCTGTTATGTATGTATATTTTAGTATGTATTATTGGTAACCTTATGTGATCAGTGAGATTACAACATTGGTTCCATTGCCAGTAGTACATGTCTGAGATGTATGCAAACAGATGATATCAGAACAGGAGATTAAGGACTGGTGGGAACGTAAAGTTGCAAATTATTTGTAGAATTATGCACGAAGAAACAGATTAACAACCGCATAAGCAAAAGCAAGATTCTTTACAGAAACACATGAGAAGTTTGTAGAATTAGTGCCCCAACTTCTAAAGAAACTCCTGGATGAAAAAGCCGAAAGGGACTAAATAACAATAGTTGCTAGAAAAATTTATTCGAGGAGGAAGAACAAACTTATCCAAGTGGTTTGAAAAAATCGCCAACGACTTCTGTGAGGAGCAAGCAGTAGAAGACAGAACTTGGATGGAAACCGTCAAGGAGAAATTTTACACAGACCTCACCGAGCAATTTCTATGTTCCTTACCGACCTTGCTGTTTAAATTCTTGATCGAGAAGGGAGTAGGTCATATTATCGAACCTCATCCATCACTTCACGGACCACCATTAAACCCTAACTGGGCAGAAAAGCAAAAGAGGTGGGAAAAATTCATTATAGAAAGGGAGTGGGAATACTTCCTAAGCAAGTAGACCAAACTATCCAGGCTTTCTAAAAGTGTCGGGTAGGTTATGGGGGGGTAGCTGGTCATATTTTGAGATAAAGTGGAGTGGATTCTAGTCACCTTGAAGTAGATACCAGTCACCAGTAATGAGAAGTTGACCGAAAAGGAAATCAAGAAGATAGTATCACACAACGGTATGTTGGACATTTAGAAAATAGAGAGGGAAGAGAGACAACAAAGGAGGGAAGAAAGAAGAGAAGGAGCTTGAGCTCTGCATAGAGGAAAGAGTCCTAGGGCGATTGACCACGAAAGAAATCCGCTAGAGTTGGGTCATGACCGACAAGAAGAAGGCGGGAAGAACAGGCATCCCTTACGGAGGAAGAATTATGGATAGAGCAGCCAGAAGCTCTCCATTTAAGAGCTCCCTAGGAAGGAACAACTCTCTCTCCATTGAATCTGCGTACCCGGATACAAACTATTGTCGAAGAGGACCTTCGACTAGGAGCTGGTGACTTTGGTATATGGAGTCAACTAGACGATGAGACATACACTGGAAGACACCTCATTATCCGTCGACCATAAGAAGGAAATTGGGTTACCTTTCAAGCGGTACCCTCCAACCGAAGTATCCACTTACTTTTATCGACACATGAAGGAGCACCCCCCTTGCCAAATACAACTTTGGAGATTATAGAACATTCAGAACTACGGACAGGTAACTGCAGTTGGACATCGACAGAAGAAGTCAAAATCAACCGACCGTCAGTCGACGACGAAACAAAAAAAACAATCGACGGAGACGAAAGCTCCGTCGACGATAGCTCTGCAGAGACGAATAAGCCAATAACCCCACTACTCCCACCCCCACCCCCACCTCCACCACCGCCACCTCCGGAAAGTAGCGACAGTGACTTTGACATATGTCATGAACAATTCCTAATCTGAGTGGTTTCTTCCAGGTTTATCTCAGAAAGTCTGCCGACACATAAGTCTGGAAATATTCAAGTCTTACGAAGATGCGCTTACAAAATCTCTCGAAGTGGAAATGGATGAGGACATAACATTATACTCCACTCATCACAGATTAGAAGAAAAACTTGAGAGTGTACATAAGTCTTTAAAGGAATTAAACCTCAAAAATCAGGATATCTGGTGCAGAAAGTGCTAGACGTCCTGACATTCCAAAGACAACTGTCGATAGGAATACAGCCGACAGGACGTTCAATTCATGCAGATGAAATGTTTTTGTGACATTTTCCAGGAGCATGGAGACCACTTGACAAAACATTTCCCATTCAACATGAAGAACGACAAGGCATCTTGGTGTGTAATCTGCGAAACTAAAAATCATAACACAACCGACTGCCATTTGAACCTGAAGAATTGAAAAAATTATCATGCAGTCTACCAAACCACTGCAATTGCACAAAATAATGAGCAAAACAACTTACCAAATGATCATAGCAATAAGAGATATCAAGGTCAAAGATACGAGCGTCGGTATGACAATCGGCATGGAGGCTACAAAGGACGAGGTCGATTCCCTGGGAATCGAGATAACTGACCACGTCGACCGATCCAATGCTTTACATGTTATAAGGAGGGACATCGGTATGCAGACTGTACATATGAAGACATAAATGACCTCACATTTTGTACTCATTGTGGAGTAGAGGATCACTCACTAGAGGATTGCCCTACCATGTTGGAAAAAATAAATACAAAGAAAAATGTTAATGTCTTGTCGTGAGTGCAAAAAAATGATGTAATAAAAACAAAAAAATTGCATATTGTAACCCGGCAAGGGACAAAAACAGGAAGTGATAACCCAATAATCAACAAAATAAAAGAGAAAAATGTCTACCCTGATCCACTTAAAGAAAAACAAACATACAGAGAAGCAACCAATGTATTCAAAGAATTTGCATGGCAGGAACAAGCTAATGACAATCGACATAACACAATAAAAGAATTAATACAACTCGTAAAAAAAGACAACTTAGTATCTCAGTTCATCGACTTACTATATGAAATAAAACATAACAACTCTGAAAAACAAACAAAGAATATCCGCAGCTTAAATCAAAATGATAAAAGTGATGCTGACCCACTTGTCGACCTGGAAATTGAAGGATACCATGATCGACAAGTAGTGCTCAACTTTGGATCACATGTAAACAACATGACTCATGACACTTGGGAACAAATGGGCAGACCTCCACTATATGAGTCAGGCATATACCTGAAACTAGCCGACCAAGGACTAATTGAAACTATTGGATTCTGGAAAAATGTTGACACAACTATAAAAGGAATCTCGAACAAAGTCGACTTCGAAATCATTGACCCTAAGAAAGGATCTAGTTCCTTCCCAACGTTAGTAGGTCGACCTTGGGGTAGAAAGATGAAAGCATCGATATCCCTGGACAAAGAAAGAATCAAATTAAAAGGAAATGGACAAAAGGTCATTGTACCTATTCATCCATCTCAAGGAGAACCTTGGACTGAACCTATCGATGAAGAAGTCGACATCCGACAACTCTACTAGATTCAAAACAATGCAGATTATACAGAACCTAATATCTACAGAGAACTTCATTTAGGCAACCAAGACTCAGTTGATTATAATTCAGACGTCGAATTATATGATTGGGAGATCAAGAACTACAAAAAACAAGCAAGAGGGTGTTGGAATATTCAAAAAGTGCAGAAAAATCCCACCCAACAGTGCTTCATAGTGTCCATTGTCCCAAAAATCTTTGAGAAGAAAATTAGGGAATACCCTACCTTACAACCTACCAATGTAAATACTACACAAATACCAAGATACAAGGAAAGAGAATCACCAGTCATGAATGTAGAATAAGTTTCCAAAAATATTGGTGACCATGGCTGACTTCAAAGCCTAGTAGAAACTTTTACAGGACAAGCTGCTAAATGGTGGGATACCCATCAGAAAAGATTGCAGACCTAGACATCAACTTCGACTTACTTTGTCGAAAGGTTTGGAGGAAAGAAGTTAACCAAACAGGCTCAGATACCTATATTCACTCAAGGACAGAATCCAAAAGATCATATTAAGACATGTGAAAATGAATGGAGAAAATTTGGATACAAGGATGAATGAGCATGGCCACACCTATTCCCATCAACCCTCACCGACTTACCAAAAAAATGGTATAAAATGGAAGAAGCTAGAGGTGAAAAATTCTTATGGCATGAAATCAGAGAAAATTTCATTAAAGATTTCAACTTTCTACCACAAAATGAAAAATTGGTTGAAACAACAAAATAGATTAAAGAATTTATACAACCGACAGAAACCAAACCCTTAAACAATAACCGACAGACAATGAAATGCAACAATATACAAACCAGGACAAAACCACACTCGACAAGACTATAGTTAGAAAATGAAAATACAGAAGGGAAAAGCTTTGGATGGAAATCAAACCATGTTGAAACGACCAAACCTATTTGTACAGTCCTCAAAGTGGAAACAATCAACAAACAAGATACCGACAGAATGACTGCAGCTGACTTCCCTGCAACATTCTCACAGTTTAAGGAAGGAAGTCGACCAATCAATGAAGCCAAAGCACCATAATGGCTAGATGCTAAAGTCAAAACTAGGGAATTCAACATCTCAAATGATGATCGACCAAAAATGGCCAAGATTGGTGACTACTGGAGTGAAGAGCAGACCACAGAGATAGTGAAATTATTAAAAGAGTTCCAAGATGTATTTGCTAGAGATTATAAAGACCTCAAAGGCTTAGTTGACGAAATGGGAGAAATGAAGATTGACACTAAACCTGATGTTCGATCTGTGAAGAAAAGGCCATATAATCTAGCTCACAAATACAAAGAGATAGTAAAAAGGGAAATCAGAATGGGCAAGTCCAATGGTTGTACAACCTAACTAACATGATCCGACCAAACTAAGAATTTGTGTTGACTTCAGAGAACTAAATAAAGTGACACTGACAGACCCATTTCCATCTCCTTATGCAGATGAAATCTTAAATGAGGTTGCAGGACATGAATGCTACTCATTTACAGATGGATTCTCAAGTTATAACCAAGTGCCAATAGCTAAGGAAGACCAAAAAATACAACCTTTGTGTGTGAATTTGGCTCATTTGCTTATAAGGTTATGCCTTTTGGATTAAAGAATGCACCTGCAATATTTTCTAGAATTGTTGTCAAAACATTTCAAGAATATATTTACGAGACCATGGCAGTATACTTTGATGATTGGACAATATACTCCATGTTAAAGGATCATTACAAATGGCTTAGGCTTGTGTTGGAGAGATGTCGACAAATTCAACTATCCCTGAACATCAATAAATGCATATTTGTCACCCCTATAGGGATATTATTAGGGCACATTGTCTGTAAGGAAGGTATTAAGGTTGACTTTGCAAAAATCAAAATTATCCTCGACCTAAAACCACCAGTAAACCCAAAACAAGTTAGGGTGCTACTTGGCCACACATGCTATTACAGAAAATTCATAAGATATTATTCAGATATGACCTATCCACTTGAAGAACTATTAAGGGAAGATAAAGAGTTCAACTGAACAGAGGAGTGCCACATATCATTTGAAAAATTAAAAAAAAACTAGTCGAAGCACCAATCCCAAGGTTTCCAAACTGGTCGATCAAATTCCTTGTTCATATTAATGCATCAGGCCTAGCAATAGGAGCAATATTAACTCAACCAGGAGATGATGGAATGGATTATCCCATAGTTTACAGTAGCAAAAAAATAAAAAAAGCTACGAGAAACTATTCGAAAACAAAAAGAGAAGAATTAGGAATGGTCTTCGCATTACAAAAATATCGACATTATCTTCTAGCTAACCCATTTATATTCTAGACTGACCATCAGACTTCATAGCCCATGAAGACCAAGCACATCATAATGACTACTAGGATAGATAGGAATATTTTTGTACCTCCCTATTTCTTCGGGACAAAGAAATGTTTTGTTCATGGGGGAGATGTTGGAGGAGCAAGTCGATAAGTTGACTTGAACGATAGCTGACTTAGTCAATCAGCTAACTAAGTCGGTCGACCGACTAAACTAGAGATTAGGAGAACCGACAGGTAGTTATTTTGTAACTGTTTTGTAATAATATATATTAGGCTGTTGAGCCAGATGAGAACTCGGTTCAGTTCTCTGTGTTGTATGGACCCATTCATGTAATATAATTGGTTAATTCACCTACTTGTGCTTATCTCTTGTCTCTGTTATGTATGTATATTTTAGTATGTATTATTGGTAACCTTATGTGATCAGTGAGATTACAACATTCGACAATACAAGGGTCTATACCTGACATTTCTACGTATGACCAAGAAAAAATATCACGAAACTCCTGAAACAACTCGGTATACTCCTTAATCTCATTAGGGAAACAACTTGCCCCAATGTAGATATTCTTAATCTTACCAGGATCGCGAGAATTATTGATAGGAATCGTTGGTGACAGGTTAGCCATGTTCCCTTCAACCATATGACCAGGAGAGCTTAATGGGATCACAGGGCTACTAATTTTCTTGCTAAGAATCTCCCTAAATTCATCACACTTCAAATGATCAAGCTTAGGAAGGAAATGTGATCGATGATGCAACTCTTTCCAAGGTTGCTCAACTCTAGACATGGCCTCAATAATAGCTTCATTTGACGAAAAAACATCATCAAGGCAGTCATGAGAGTGAGATGAATCTACTGCCCATGCAGGCACGGCATAAGGGTCCTCCTCCTCCGTCCACGAAGAGGAAGGACTAGGCTCTACAACATGATCAAGATTCGCTTGATACACCACCATTGTTGCATGCAATTTCACGTCTGTCTCGACAGGCACACTCGAAGTACTCAGTGAAGGAAGAATCCAAGGATCTTCCATATGAGTAGTGTGAAAAGATACCGAATTTGACGAGGATGAAGCCCCGCCAAGACTAGACCCAATAATAAGCACAGGCGCATGACAACTAAAGGTTCGCATAAGAGAAGGATACATACCCACACCCACATTCTCAGTTGCCGACTGAGAATGGTCAATAATCGGGATAGAAGCTCCTGATGATGCATTGAAAATCGGATTATGGAATGAATTTTGATCAATAGTAACAATATTCTCCTTAAACAGAAAGCAAACCACTCGAAATAGGGAAGAAGATACGGTTTGCATATTGTACATCCAATTCCTACTCAGCAAAAGATTGTAGTCAAGGGGCGCATCAACCACCTCGACCTCAATCGCGATAGTCTTCCCTCCCAATTGGACCTCTAGAAAAGGAAGTATACCATGCAGTTGAGACGACCTCCCATCAAAAGCTGTCAACATGTTGGCAGACTAAGACAACGTGGGAGAACCTAAGCCCTTCCAACAAGACAAAGACATCACAGAAGCAGCAGTGCCTTCATCAATGACAATACGTATGATGGTGTTATTGAGACACTCTACATGAATCAAAAGAGACGTGTAGTATGGAAAGCAAGGCTATAATCCCATGATTTCAAATTTTATAATGGAAGAAGAGATATCGTCACTAACCCTAGGAGCGGACAATAAGGCTTTCCTCTGTGGAGGACAAGTCTGAAGCACTTATAATGTGGACATTGTATAAGGAGTCTGGCCCGAATCCTCGACAGCTGAATAGTTCTGGGTGGCTCGGGCATTAGGGTTGTTCCCTGAGTGCTTCAAGACTTTCATAGGAATGTGAAGTGGAGCTTCAGGCTTATCCGTAGGCTTTTCAATTCGTAAAGGGATATCGGGTGGGTAAGGTTCTTTCCTAAGGTTTGGTTGTGACGAATTATAATCTTTCGCACGTGTCACAACTTTGGAATATTTCACCATTTTGATACAACCGTGACCAGGAGCGACCTCTGATGGGTTTTGAGTTCCACCAAATGCACAACCAGTATCAATGGTCCTCGAGTTCATATTTTGATTATTGGGTAAATGATTAGTAAACACAGCTGGGCCCTGTGGTATGAACTTCAAGGCATCCTCCATATGAGGGAACAAGTGAGTGAGGTGATCGTCCTTACATAACTTTTAAGGAAATTTCACCTTACGTTTAGTATACTTGTCCCCCCTAGCATTATTCGTGTTCTTGTCATTATTATTATAATTTTTCATTTTTATTCCCACCCTTATGATTATTTTTTCATTTCTTCTTATTCTTTCCAGGCTGCTGGTTTCCTTTCGGGTTCGATGTTTGCATGGACAGTACACTCGCTGATTGGGTAGGTTGAGACGAAGCCATAGCTTGTCCCGATGCAGGCTGGTTAATCAATAACTGGCTCACTTGTTTCATAACCGAGTCCGCAGGTTTGGTACTTGTGGATCCAACAATACCATCGACATGTGGCCCAAGTTTGATCTTGGGGTTGAAATTAGATATTGAAGCATTTGAGATACTCTCATACAAGATTCCGAATTGAGCATAGATCAAATCCAACTCTTGAGACCTAAAGATAGCTTCGTCCTCATTTTGAACTTCGGATGTAGAAACATCCTTCACGATGTAAGGTAACAATGACTTGAGAAACCATTCTAGAAGAAACTATGGTGGTATAAATGCTTTAATTAATCATTTCCATTTATGCCACTCTTGAATATGATCTGAAATGTGCGTGGCTTTGTCTTGTCAAAAGGTCGACAAGAGTTTGGTACCGACGTCATAACGTACGAGTAGCTGGAAATGATTAAGAAAAGTCATGGCAAGATCATCGAACGTAGCATAAGCCCTCCTCGGTAACTCTATATACCATTTCACCGCAGGACCCGTGAGGGTGCATTGAAATAGGCTCAAACAGATTGAATTGTTGTGTAAGGAATTGGAAGAGCACCAAAGGTGTAAAGTGGTGACATGCTCACTAGGTTCTTCACCAGGCTTACCTTTGAACTTGGGAATGTCCAAAGGAAGTTTGGTAGGGACTTCTGGCCATGCTGGGTTACAAGACATAGGATAATTCATCAATCTCGAGAAATCAGGTAAGTTCAATGTCGCAAGGAAAGGGAGCCTAGGTTGAGCCAGTCGATGCCACGCTCCCTGGTAGTGCTGATTCATGTAAGGTTGATTTCTATAAATACCATGGCCTTGGCTAGTGGGGTAATAACCTCCTCCCATTTGACCCATGAAGGGCTGCATGGAAGCATTGTGATGTGGAGTACCTTGATTATGAGGTGCTACAAAGCCATAATTAGAAGAGTAAGTGGGTTGTTGATACATGTACCCATACAGTTGATAGTTTTGTCCGTACTGCAGTCCATAAGAATGTCCATGGGAATCTCCATAAGGTGTTCCATGAGATGGTCCATAGTTAAGTATATGGGGATCTCCATGAGTTGGACCACGAGACAATCCAGAAATAGGTACATGAACTACTGACACAATAGGAGGCACTTGGCTTTGTGATACTACAATGTTAGTAGTTGCAAGACGAACATGGCTAGTAGCAATATTCTGGCCCAAAGGCCCATGCAAATTAGGGGGAGGATGGGTCTATAAAAAAGCATTTGAAGGAACAGGGTTCGAATATGATGTCACATGTGAAGGAATGTAAGTCCCAATGTTCACACGTTTCAGTTCTGGTATCTGAATAGGGTTACTAACACTAGGCCTAGGATGAACAGGTGAATAAGCCTCCACCACAAGGATCGAAGGTGCAATGTGACTAGTTCCCCCAAACCTATCTGCATGGAAAGGAATGGAAGTGCCACTAGGTGTAGTCCCAGGGTCAACTTCCAACTCAGCACGATATGCCAAATCAGACTTAGGGATATCAGGCATGCCATATCTAACATTACTAGTTCTTGTGGCTTCATAGTGAGTCTCGTTGCCCGGAAACCAATACTGACGACCCGTGAATGAGGGATCATAACCAGATCTTGAAGGTTTTTCATGTGGTGGTTCATATGTGCTAGTGGGATCATCTCCCTACCTCCCGAGGCGAGGAGGACATCTCTGGAATCTCATCCTCATGATCTCCCATGGTGTGTGAATCAAAGTGAGAAGTAGTCCGCCCGAACTATCTGGTTCTCTCTCCCAAAGGAAGAGGAGATGTGGAAGGAATAATTCCTTCTAAACAAAGAGAACATTGGGGTGCTATGATCAAATCCACAATGAATTAGTAAAAATAAAATATTCAATCTAATTACACAACCCTAGGAAAACTAGCGTGCACAGAGCATACACCTAAAAAATGTAAAGCCAAATCACAAGCAAACCAAGGGTAGGATATGTGAGGTCCCGAATGAAGAAGGTATGTCTCACTTGGGAGAGGCTTGAGACTCCCATACACAACAAGTGGAGGTTTGTAACCGATTATAGTGGCCCTCAACTTCAACACATAGAGCGACTGTGCTGTTCGATCGCTACTTGGCCAGGACACCTGTAGAATAACCTCTAAAAATACCCCCTTGATAATCTAGGTAAGGCAACTAAGGTCACCTCAATATAACCAATGCTCAGGAAAACAGTCGCAGGCGGGATTGACCGTATGGTAAGGGTAACAAAGCCCGAAGCTTGAAAGCACAATTGGTACCCCAGGGATGCACTAGCCAATACCTCAAAGGACCCCAGATACGAATACGATCCTGGAAATATCTCCGTTGCTAATCAATCACAATCAGGGGTCATCCCAACCATAATTTCGCACACTGCCTTGTGCTTAACTCCCGTGTAAGAGAAGGATCCTGAGAAACACTAATTATACCAAGGGTTTCACACTCTCACCTGGACATACACCTAATTGTTTTGTTTAGTGGTCTTGGAGAATTAACTCACAATGAACTATTCCAAGACCCTAAAACCTAATCTTGTTGATGCACCCTATAAAATAAAAGAGTGTAATTCATTTTATTATGCATTGATTTTAATTGGCTATATTACTCAAAGGGTGAATGGACGTGCAACTAATGAAGTTATGACGCAATAAGAAGTAAAATGCACACCTAACAATGAATGCAAATTATGCATTGTGTCGAATGAAAAATAGGGTATGCTACTACGTGAAGTGAAAATTTTTCCTTCAAATGTATATGCAATCATTCCTATATGAAAATTTGACTATAATTCACCAAGCAAACCCAATGCAAGTACCATGCTAATGCAAAATGCAAGAAATGCATAACTATGCAAAAATCAAAATGTTTTTGTATTTTTGAATTAAATGAGATATAAAAGCAAAAAAGATGACTCTACAACCCTCAGACTCTGCAACCACTCACAAACAACAGCCGAGCAAAGCACCAAGGTAAACAAGACATAATGCACTAATCTCAAAACAAAAAGTAGAAAATGAATGGCAAGAACATTTTTAAAAATCAAACTAAAAGAAGTCTCTGGTCAGAAACAAGGGTGTATACAGACTCTAGAAGAATCCAAGAAGACTTAGCAACCATCTCAACTCACCCAGCAACACTTAATCCTCCCAATAAAGAAAAAAATCAAGGCATACGCGACCGTTCTCAGTAAACCTGTGTACATACATGACTATTCCAGGAAAACCCGCGTGTACACGCGACTGTGAAAGAAAAAATCGCGTACAGGAAGAAAAAGAGAGAAAAATCAGGCAAATAGACAAGTTGAGACAAAATTTACTTCTTCAGGACCCTACTGGGAAAACATGCCCCCAGACCTGACATAGAAACAGATAAATCAGAGCAATTCAAGCACATTGATTACCAAAAAATACCAAATAAAAACAAATAGGAACCTCCCCATTATGGTCGCCAATTCTGTTACGGAGAGAAACTTCCTATGGATTGGGGTGTACCACAACAGATAGAGAAACTACAGAAATCAATCCCTTCCCAATATGCAAGAGAAATAAAACATCTAACACTAAAGGATCTTGAATCACACCTTATTCTGGACGGTTGAAGTAGATCCCCGTTGAGATTTTTCCAATCCCACTTGTGTTAGCAATTTGCTCTCAACAACAACAAACAAGACAAGCATGCTATATAATATGGTGTTATATCTACTCTAGCATATATAATCAACAATGTATAAGCAATTAAAGACATCCATGGATTCAATATTCATTTAAATGCACATTATTGGATAGGAAAATATATTTCTATTAATCAAATTAGAGATTACACAAGTGACAACCTCTGTCGGCATGTTTGCGAATCGGAGAAACTGAGTCCTCCACCTGGGCCTCCACCACCTCAATCCTCCATCTCTCGATAGCAATATCACAAGCAAAGGCAATATTGGGAAGAACACAAAGTGCTCCAAAGGGACAAAGGGATGTAGACTCAAGTATAAGAAAGCTACGACAATAGTGGACTATAGTTTTCTTGCTCTTCAATTCCTTTTCTTCAATGTATCCAAGGGGTTCCTTATATATTACTCCAAAGGGGTAATTCGAGGGTCAAGTCCAAGCGATCTGGAGGCATATGTAAGTCCAAGAGACAAGTGGTTCAGACACACATCAAGGAAAACTCCAAAAATATTTGTACTTATGCACACATCCCGATGTACGCGGGTTTGAGGTCGATATCCGCATATAGATGCGAGAAAGGGATTAAAAGTCACATATAACAAATAACATGTGTTTTTAGGGATGATATTGGAAACATCAAAGGTACAATATTCATCCATGGTGTCCAAAAATTCTATAGTGGGACAGGGAAGGCCATAAATGTGTGATCAACCATGTGTGGTAAAATCAGCTGTAACGATGGGAGCTTAACCACAGGAACATAATTTCATCTCAAATCTCACCCCAACCTCACATCAGCAGCCCCTCATCTTGGTATCACACTCAAGAAAAATTCATAAGACTCGATTTTGATGGAACCCCAAAGGGAAATCTAGGGCCAATAGGATTTGGTGGAGTTTTCCAAACTATCAAGGAACTCAGCTTTAATTTTAAGGAGGCTCCCTTAGAAGGATACAAACAATGCAACTGATATTCATGCCTTAATGTATGGATTGTTATTTTCTAGTCAAAAAAATTGAACAAGGTGGTGGTTAAATGGGATTCTAAAATCATGATCCACATCCTTAAAAAAATTTGTAATGGGAGACCCCCAAATCAAGATTCTCAAAGTTGTAGAATCACAACGCAGATGGAATGGATCAACACTCTCCTAGATCAAACCAGTGTAATCATCCACTCCCATGTCTATAGGGGAGCCAACAAAGTGGTTAATGGGATTGCTAATGAAGGGGTAAACTGTGGAAATTTGGACCTAGACACCAATTGGAGTGATATTGCTCCCTATAAACTAAATAAAGACTATCTCAAGCTAGTAAACCAAGACCTTGAATCCCCATGATGGGTGGACTGCATTAGTGACATGAACACCTTATTGCATAGATAGAGGCTCGAGGAGGTTAGGATAGTTAGTGCATAGGTGGGTACAAAATAAGGTGTATATGGATTACCTATATCATCGACAAACCCCCTACACACGTAGGCTTGGAGCTAGAACCATGATGAAGAGTAAGGGATGTAGAAAAACCAGGTAGTGGAGAAATGGCGAGGGGATACATGGTTATTCACCAATGAATTGGAAAGCCATTGCCATAAAAAAGAAACTCATTCGAATAATTAATTTTTTTAATAAGGATAATAAGAATAGGCTTATGGAGGTCCTTTCATATAAGGGGAAAGGAATATAGGGTGTTAGCCTACAATGATCGTTCCCGAGAGAGACTATTTATCTCAATTGGAAAGTTGGAATTAATCTTATCCTGCTTATGTGGTCCTATAGATATCATGAACATGAAAAGGGTTACATTCGTACCCTAAGTTGATTCCCCCTCCCTTTGGCATCTAGTTGGTTCTAGCTACAGTAGGAAATTTGCGTTGGGAATTTTGAACAATGGTTAAGGGGAAGTAATCAAAAAATACTCTCACAGAAAGATCCCTCACTTACATATGCCCCATGTGATTAAGGAATCCAAAATGGATAAAGCAACACATGGGGACATGATCCCTATACCATTTAGGAAATGATTTGAATGCATGGAGAATCGCTGGAACAGATAACCGAGAATACCACTCCAGAAGAAATATAGGTCAATGCCGGGAAAACTGCAGAGAATAGTGGTTCATCCCATATTCTAGAAATGAAAAACATGAAAACTATGATGTTATACTTGAAATTGAAAACACTTCTTGGTAAGGTCCCGATGGAATCAAAATAAAAAAAGGAAGAGCCACTGATCCAGAAGAAAGAGACTCAGGCTAGGGTGAAGAACATGGAAGACGCTCTCAAATTTTTGGTTAAAGCTCAGTGATTTGAAGTGGATCAATATATGATTTGTCATATATTTTGTTGGTTTCAAGGTTGAAATATTGGATGAATTGGCTTGTAAGGCCCATTATAGGGGAAAGTCCCACTTTTTAGATTTGGTGTTCAAAATATTCAGTGGCCTATTTGAGGGTCTGAATGATGTTTTTTGGCATCAAATAGTCCATCACTTTTTGATGGCCTTTCATGTGATTCTACACTCTGAGGCCCTTCCAATGGTATAAGAAATGCATCAAATGGAGTTTGGATGAAAATTTATACCTCCTGCCAGTTGACCTATTTAGTTGACCACCATGGTATTGAGTAGATTCCCTGTTCTCTTATTTCTAACACATGTTGAATATCAAGAACATTATAAAAGATACAAAACCTTAACCCTAATAAGGAGTTAGGGCATGGGAAAATCCTAAACCTAACCCTAGAAAACTATCAGGTTATGTTAAATACTGGGCTTCTAGGAAAATAAGGGGTTCCATTCTTTTGATGTTATGTATTGTTCCATGGTTGAGAAACAACACAAGAGTGGATAGTAGAGTAGAGAAAAGGAAGTAGGAGATCCTATAGTAGACATTATGGCCATAGAGTAATACATAACTCCATAGAAAGTACCATTTTCTTTGTATTTGTATTGCATATTGGAGAAGGAAATAACAAGGCATATTTCTAGTTGGTTTTTTTCCCATGGTGAGTTTTCCCAGGGTATATCTTGTGCTTATTTTTTTGGATTCAGTATATCCTTACTCTATTTATTTTACTTTCAATTCCAGTTATTTAATAAATTAACAAAACAAACTAAGTTGTAAGATATGTTGTGATGAATTGTTACGGTAGAATATCCGTGTAGTTTATGGATCACTTATGTTAAATTTGGATCCAATATGGACATATTAGTAAGAGTGATTATAGGAAAAGTGTTTAGAAGCAACCTCCACCTAGATAAGCAAGAAATGTAAAGGAACAGCTTGAGGTGCCCATAGTTATCATCCTTGAGGACCCTACAACCCGATCCAATATTTAATTTTTAGACATCTCTTTTTCAATTATAATTTGCTAATTTTGTTGATAGAAATAGGGTTTGGTCCAAGCTACTAGTTGGTTATAGTCCTAGGAATGGACACAATCATATTTTTTTGTATATTAGTTTCACAATTTATGAATTAGACTTTGAATGGACTATAGTGGACAAATTATGATTATGTGGTTGGTCTAGTTTCCCAAAACGCAGACCAACCACAAATGACTATGTAATCATGTTTTGTTGATAATATAAACCTATATATATCTTAGAAAAAAACATGGGATGGTTCCTTGTTTCTTTGTTTCAATTAAGACAAACGAGTTCATTTGCAGAGACTTCTTGTATGAAGTGTAACAAGTTAGACAAATATGAGAAAACCTTTGACGAGCATTCTTACAAAATACTTTGTTTTGTTAGGTACTAAATCCAAACCTAGTTACCTAATTATAATAACTCCATTTAAATAGGAAATGAGGAGAAGATATAGACAATTGGGTTTTATTAGAAAACAAAGTAAATGAGCATGAAAGAGTAATTCATAATTTTCCCATTGGGTGTCTTACAATGGTGGAATAAATCCCTATTGATACTCATTGATACTTTCCAAAAAAATAAATGTTCCTTTGAAACAACAAAATCAAGAACTAGAACACCTTGAACTTGTGCATCAATTACCTAACATTATACTAGCTGGGAGGGGTCATTTGCAATCCCTCTACTAGTTTCAATTATAGGAGGGATGATTAGGTTACAAATTGAATTCAATGACACTTCCAAATTCTACTGGAATCCTTCTAGTTGTTAATAAAACTTGATACTAATTTCAACACCACATGAAATATAGGCCAACTTACTATCAACACACAATTCCTTGCAATTGTAGCATGGAAAAAATGAAGGGCTTATGCTAGATGTTTCAACTGAAAATACAAAACAAAGAAAAGGAAACTAAGGGATGACAAAGATAAGCATATAACTAGGATGAAGAGGTCTTATGAAGATGAGTTGTAGAGTGTAGGTTCCCACCTTACCAACTTAACAAAACATAAAGAAATAAATGTCCCATTGGACATTAAGACTCAATTTTTTTATTTTATTTTTTTAACTATGATTAAACTCATTTCACATATGTAATACCATGAAGCCTAGTTTGTCAAAAGACTTACACAATCCATCAATTCCACAACAACAAATTGACATAAGAAATGATGAACAGACTTAAGGGATAAGTCCCTTCATGCTTGGAATGAGTTACTCTTAAATATTTTTATATTGTATGCAACCAATCATATGAGCAACATACATTGCAACAATATTTGCATTAAAATATTATTATTATTTATATTCAGACATAGACAAATACCTAGATTTCTAAATCAAAAGCAAATGGGTAAATGTGAAAGCTTCATCCATTATGAGCTTTAATAAAACATTTTACATCCATGAAAGCTATAACCTTTGAGGAATTTTATCAAACAATTTGCATGCATTAGCGCAACATGTGGAAATTGAACCCAAGTGGTAGAACAATTGCACTCACAAAATTGCTAATTAAACATGCAAATTTACACACAAAGGAGACTGAAATTGGAGCATGACACTAATCTGTATTGAATAAGTGTACAATAGCCAAACTTATGAAGTCATAGGCTGCTGCAATATATAATTACATGAGAGATTCAAATGCATAAGGATGCCATTCAAAATAGTCAAAAAGTAGGCTTACTAAATCTGGTCAAATCCCCCATATGTGCATAAAGCAGTTTCCAAATCTACCTAAAGGCTCACGAATTGGCAATGTCAAGTACGAAAGCTAATAGGTGATGGAAATACAACTCATACATGCTTTTATTATGAGAAAATAATGGAGTATGATGAGGGAAAAAAACAAGTTAACTACACCTAGTCTTACTTTCCCTTTTGCCTCAAATATCAATAAAGCAGGCAACTTAGCAGAAAAAGCAGATATGCGCTAGGGAGGATCTGGAACAAAGAAGAACTGATAAATATGGTTTCCTAGAGGTTTCCCAAGTTCTCAATGACTCAATTTTAGCAAGTTTGAATTCTATGGCATGTGGAAGACAACTTGCATAGAGTGCAATATTGGAAACTAGGAAAATAAGACAAAAATGGATTAATTAATGTGTAAGGTAGGTAACTATGGGTTGATTATTCTAACACCCCCCCTTAAGCCTAACTTTATGAGTAAATATTAAAAAACTATAGGGCCTAGCAACAAGGCTTAGTCACCCTTTACATACTGCATGTCCATTTAACCAAGGAAAGAGGAAAAAACCCAGTGGGAAAATCCTCCCTTAAACATGGACAGTAAAACAAAATTTGAAAATCTTGTCATCAATCATGGTTCATAGCATGATCAACAATCCCCAACAGTGATTTGAGATTGCTGAATTTCTTCTCACAAAAAACTTTGGTGAAGATGTCTGCTACTTGTTCTGGAGATGCACATAAGAGTAGGTGAATGGTTCCATCATGCACAAGCTGTCTGATGTAGTGCATATGGATCTCAATGTGTTTGGTTCTCTGTCTCTAAACTGGATCATTGCAAATTTTAATGGTACTCTAATTATCACAATAGATAATAGTTGAAAACTCTGATTCGAAGTGACACTCACCAAGTATCCCCTGCAACCATAAACATTGAGTTGCTGCATTTACAACTCCTCTGTACTCTGCTTCTGTAGATGAGAGTACAATGGCACTCTATTTCTTGCTTGATTAGCTGATTGGTACTTAAAAAAGCATGAACACATATCCTGATGTTGATTTTCGATCTATGTTGTCACCTGCATAATCACTGTCAGTAAACCCAATCAAATCAAGATCAGATTTAGCTTTGTAGAAGATCCCATGAGTTCTTGTTCCCTGAACAAAGTTAAGGATCCTTTTGGCTGCTCTCCAATGGATCTAATGAGGCTGATCCATGTATCTTGAAGCCATACTTACTGCATAAGAAATATTAGGTCGAGTGTGTGTAAGGTACATCAAACACCCACTCAATTGCCTATACAGTGTATTATTTACCATAGGAGAAGAACCTGCTTCTTCAAGCTTAACTCTTGAAAGGAAGGTAGTCTTTATTGGATTGAAATATTTCATGTTGAACTTGTTCAACAAATCTAAAGAATAATTGGACTGATGTAATTTTATTCCATGTTGGAATTGAGCAATTTTGAGACCCAAGAATTGGCTCAACAACCCCAAATCAGTCATAGAAAATGCATAGTTCATTGCATCCTTCAAGGAGGCAATTTATTTCTTTGAACTTCCTATAATCAGAAGGTCATCCACATACAAGAAAATAATCATCAAAAAACCATGGATCAGCTTCAAATAAACATTAGGATCAGACTTGCATCAAACAAAACTCAATGACAACAGAAAGCCATCAATCTTGGCATACCAAGCCCTGGGGGCTTGCTTGAGCCCATACAATGATTTCTTTAACCTGCACACAAAATATGGATAAGACATAAAACCTTGATTCTATTGCATGTAAATATCTCCAGTAATATCTCCATTCAGGAAAACACACTTTACATCCATGTGATGTACCTCCCACTGCTTCGAAGCTGCAATGTCTAAGGCTAGCCTGATGGAGTCCATCTTTTCCACTGGTGCAAAGGTCTCATTGTTGTCAATACCATGTACCTGTGAGTAGACCTTGGCTACCAATATTTCCTTATATTTCAAAGGTGAACCATCAGCAGCAAAATTAGTTTTGAAAATCCACTTACATTGAACTAGCTTCCTCCCTGGGGGAAGATCAACCAGTTCCCAAGTGTTGTTCTTCTGGAGTGAGATGAATTATTATTTCATGGCTGTTTGCCATCTTGGATCATGTGCTGCATCTTAATATGTCTGTGGTTCTGATTCAACCATAAGATAGCACTTGTCTGCAAACAAAGGGTCTTTCATACACATGGCACTCTCAAACTGAGATCTAGTCCTCCTAGGATCACTAGGATTTCCAGCTAGTTCCCCAGCTGCATGAATGGTCTTTGCTGCCCATTTTGGTCTTGTAGGACTATTAGTATCTGAAAATTAAATAATCATTATCATACATATCAGAATCAACAAACTCATTTGTCTCTTCACTTACATTCAATGGTTCTGGTGGTGAAGAAGACTCTCCCACTTCAATTGCCGCTAAAGGCTCTTCTTGGAATTGAACACTCCTTTCAATGAAGGGTTTGTTTGTGCTCAAGTTGATAAGCTTGTACCCTTTTGAATATTTAGAATACCCAACAAATAGGAATTCTTGGCTTTGGGGTTGCAAAGCATTTCTCTTTTCAGTTAGAATTCTAGCCCAAGCCCTTGAGCCAAAAATCCTGAAATGGGTCACATCTGGCTTGTGCCCATTCCATGCTTCGAAAGGAGTCATACCATCAAGATGTTTATGAGGCACCCTATTCTAGATATAGGATTCATAGTTTATAGCTTCTGCCCAAAACTTTGGTGGTAAAGTCTTAGCCTCCATCATACAGGTTGCCATCTCCTTCAGTGATATGTTCTTTCTCTTAGCAACACCATTTTGCTGTGGTGTGTAAGGGATTGAATGCTGCATCTAAATACCTACATCTTCATAATATTGAATGAAATTATACTTGACATACTCACCACCATTGTCAAATATGAGGATCTTGAGTCTCCTCCCAGACTGGTTTTCAACCAAAGCCTTAAAGACTTTGAAGAGGCCAAAAACTTCAGGCTTATGCTTCATGAAGTAAACCCAACAATACCTGGAAAATTCATATATGAAGGTCAATGAATATTTGGCCTGACTCATTGAAATCTAAGGAAATGGACCAGAAACATCACTGTGGATCAACTCAAGAGGTGCAGAGGTTCTCTCATGACTAGCTCTCTCAAATTTATGCTCTGGGCGTTTTCCTAGGATACAACCTTGAAAGACTCCCTTAGAAAACATAATCTTTGGTAACCCTATGACCATTTATTTTTCACTTAGATCATAAATATACTTATAGTTAAGATGGCCAAATCTTTCATGCCAAATATTGCTTGCCTCATTAGCATGAATCAAAAGAGGAGAGGGGTTTGAGTAGGGTAGAAAATGTGAAAACATGTATACCTTCGAAGTGTGATCTACAACTCCTTTTGCAATGACTTTACCACTCGATATCTCTGTGATCTCAACATCATTAGGGGAGAATATGAACTTATTTGGAGACCTTGTGTGAGTCATCTGATACACTGACAAGAGGTTAGAGGCAAGACCTGGAACATACAATACATTACTGAACTTACCATGGTCAAGATCAATCCTTCCTTTTTCCAAACTGTTAGTGAGAGAGTCATTTCCCAGCACTATTGGTGGACCTTTCGACATGTCAATAGAGGAGAATGCTTCCTTGGTCAAAACCATATGCCTTGAAGCTCCAGAGTCTATGATGAAGCTAGGTGAGCTTGATGTGCCAGCAACCAATGCATGTACTCTCTCTCTATCCTCTGAATTTGATCCTCCTTCGCTCTTCTTTGAGCAATCAGGAAGGGATATGTTATTCTTCTCTAGGAGTTGGGTCAGCATGTCAATTTGCTTCTTCATGCATGAGCTTTCAGGATGATATCCCTTACCGCAGTATGAGCACTTGCTCATTTCTCCTTTTTTCTTCTTCTTCTGGAAGTTCTTCTTGGAGCCTTAGGGCTCCTCTTGAGACTTGTTCTTGTCTCTCTTTTGCTCAGGTGGCTTCTTAGCTTTCTTCTTGACTTTTGAATCCACCCTCGAATCTCCAGCAACCAAAGCTTGGTCTTTGGAAGGTTTCATGGTGCCCATCATCACCAATTTATCATGTTCTTGTGTGAGGGATTCCATGAACTCTGCAAGCTTAGGCATCTTACAGGCTTGAGCTGTCAACTTGGTGGCATGGAAGGTTGAAAAAAACACTGAATAGTCAGGGCCAATCTTCGAGAGTATGGCCAAAACTAGTTTCTCCTCCTTCTTTTCAATTCCACACCATTCTAGCTGCAAAACAAGGGCTTTAAACTTGTAAAAGTAGAGTTGCAGGGATTCGAAGCTGTTGGGACTCAAAGAGATCAATTAATTCTTGATTTGATGTCCTCTCATATCATATGTCTTAGCAAAAATCTCTAAAAGCTTCTCCCACACTTCATTAGGTGATGTCAATCCATCAAGATGGAAGAGGAGGTCTCTAGATATGCTCAAACATAAGAGACCATAGGCCTCATCCCTCCTGTTGTGCCATTTAATTTTCTCTGCAGCTGCATTTGGCTCTGCCTCAGTTGCCATAGTCACCCTGTAGATACCTTTCACTCTCAACAGTATCTCCATCTCTGCTTTCCATTCAAATAAATTAAATGGAGTCAAGATGATCTTCTGAGATTGATCCATAGCTCAGAAACTGTGCCCTTCAGTCAGCAGAATGCTCCCAGTCAAGATGTCAAACTTGTAATAGCAATATGTAAGGAGAGAAATCAATATACAAAGGCTATTATACCATGTGGAAATTGAACCCAAGTAATAGAACAATTGCACTCACAAAATTGCTAATCAAACATGCAAATTTACACACAAAGGAGACTGAAATTGGAGCGTAACACTAATATGTTTTGAATAAGTGTACAATAGACAACCTTATGAATTCATAGGATTCTGAAATATATAATTACATGAGAGATTCAAATGCATAAGGATTCCATTTGAAATAGTAAAAAAGCAGGCTTACTAAATCTAGTCAAATCCCCCATAGGTGCATAAAGCAGTTTCCAAATCTACTTAGAGGCTCACGAATTGGCAAAGTCAAGTAGGAAAGCTAATAGGTGATGTAAAGACAACTCATACGTGTTTTTATTAGGATAAAATAATGGAGGATGATGAGGGAAAAAAACAAGTCAACTACACCTAGTCTTACTTTCCCTTTTGCCTCAAATATCAATAAAACAAGCAACTTAGTAGAAAAAGTAGATATGCATTAGGGAGGATCTAGAATAAAGTAGAACTGATAAATATGGTTTCTAGGAGGTTTCCCACACACTCCATGACTCAGTTTTAGCAAGTTTGACTTCTATGGCATGTGGAAGACAACTTGCATAGAGTGGAATATTGGAAACTAGGCAAATAAGACAAAAATGGATTAATTAATGTCTAAGGTAGGTAACTATGGGTTGATTATTCCAACACAACAAACATTGAGCATTTAATCAAATAATTTACATTCATGCAAGCAACAACCATTGAGACTTTTAAATCAAACACTTTGCATGCATGAAAGCTACACCCATTGAGACATTTAATCAAACACTTTGCATGCACGAAAGCTAAAACTATTGCGGTATTTATTCAAACACTTTGATGGAAACCTATTATAGTTAATTGAGGACTTAAAACAAACACTTTGATAGAAAACTAACATATCCCTCAAGGCATTAAAGAAAACACTTTCAAAAAATTAAATCTACACCCATGTCTACTACCATTTTCTAGTAATGGGTTTGATAATGATTTGTAAGATTGCACAGTCAATCCCTAGGACAATCTCCATATGCTGCTTGGGGAATATGAAAAATTGTCCAAATCATAGAATCTGATTCTAAATTCACCTTTTTGAACTCAAATCAAGGATTCTATGTCCACATGGCATGGATACCCCTTGAAGTTCCTCTAAAACATAACTTAATGTCATAGAATCTCTAACAAATGTTTGCACAAATTTTCAAACACACGGCATACAATGTAGCCATTAACATCATAAACAACAAAATATCATGCATAATTTCACAATTATCAATCCGAGCTTTTCAAATACCACCCACAATGAAAATACATACTATTAATATTATCCCCTTCATAAGAAGAGACTAAAAACAAGAAATAAATTGGTTTTGGATGAGAATCCGCAGTAGAAGTTCATGGCATCTTGTGGAGAGTCCGCGGTGTGTGAGAGGTTAGTGTCTACGTTTTGATCCATCCTTGGCTCATCTTCAGGACAAAAGCGATGTTTGAAAGGATCTTTTAACCTCGAATTCCTATAAATATAGAACATTTCCTTAGTGTAGCCGACTTTAGGGTTTTAATTTTAGTTTGAAAATTAGGTTTGTTTTTAATTAGAATGTCCAAATGTGTTTAATTTTAGTTATATTATAGTTTATTATATTCAAATTAAGTTTTTATACTCAAATGTTTATAATTTTATTAGTTTTTAATCCATTTTCATTATAATTATCCTTACTAATTTTTTTATGTTTTAATTTCAAAATTTTAATTAATTTCATTAATAATTACTATTAATTTTATTATTGCGCTGAGAGGCGCTCTACAGCCCAGTATGGGAGAGATCTTGTAACGTTACGTAACATTATTTTTATTAATAACAAATAATTTTTTTAATTATAGGCCAAAATAAATGTCGGCCAGAAAAACCACCTAACATGGGGAAGATGTTGTAATATTCCTACCTAACAAAACAATAAAAAAGTAAAAATTTAATTATCTTTAAAAAAAAATGGAAGATGTTGTAATATTCCTACCTAACAAAACAATAAAAAAGTAAAAATTTAATTATCCGTAAAAAAAAATGTGGATCAAGAAAAAAACACAATATGGGGGAGATGTTGTAATGTTCCCGTTATCTCCATATTTGTCCCACAAATTTGGATTCTGACAAGCATGAATGTAAAATCTATTAGCCTTTTTGCCCAGGTCATGAATATCCCAGTCAGCCTAGTCAGTCTCCTTATTGTCTCAGCTTCCATCCTGGTCAATTTGTACATTGTGTCTTTCGCCTTGTTTTCTAGTTTTGCCCATTATCTTATGTGCCATTTTGTTTTAAATAGTTCTTTTTAAGAGAAGTTATCACATAAAAAATTGGATCTTTTGTCTTCTTCCCAAGGCGAATTCTATCTCCATAGTCATCAACCATTGAAGTATGAATGCCTATGTTGAAGTGTCAAACCCAGGAGTTTGTCGAGATTGTTTAAAAGTATTGGCAGGTAGCGTTCAACTCTGGAACGGGTATAAATGCTTATTCTTTAATTACATGATCAAATTTTCAAGAAACGTGAAATTGCAGGAGATAAATATCCTATAAAGAAGGTGCGAGTTCTACCGATCATCTCGGGCCGATGGTTTCAGTCTGGAAGGTCAAAGCAAACCATTAAAAACAGGCTTCTCAGTTGTTGTTCTGGACTATCAAAGTCAACATCTGGATCTGGTATATTGTAAGATTTCCAGCATAAAATGATAGATTGAAGAATTTATACTTGGGGCCACTGTACTGCTCTGGAGTTTCAAGTAAAGTATTAAAGGAAGACAAGTAGGAGTTGAGCAAAGATGGATATAATGCAGATGGATCGGAGAACCTTGACATTGCTTGGGTCAGGATTCTGCACAATGCTGACCATGCATTTTACGGTTCAGCTGCTATCCCAGCACTTGTTCTATTGGAAGAATCCCAAGGAACAAAAGGCCATTATCATAAATCATATTAATGGCTCCAATATATTGTATTGATGCATTTGCTGGCTTGGTAGATATTGACGGAAGCAAAATCTATTTCATGTTCTTGGATTCAATTAAAGAGTGTTATGAGGGCCTGGTGATTGCGGGGTTTTATCTAACATATGGGGTTTTATATTGAGTTCAAGATCAAACGCTTATGCTCTCTCCAAGAATTATGCTAATTTCCAATAAGAATATTAAATTCACAGTTGTGAAAGAAATCGTCCAGGTGTTGATATCATCATCTAGCTAATATCAATGGCCCTCAGTTATATCGACTCGTCATATGCAATTTCATATGTTACTCTTCTTATATACTGGAGACCTAAAACAGAGGATAGAGACAGCAGCTTGGTGGGGAAAGTAGTGGTTATAATGTTTCTGGAGAACTGCATGGCGTTGGTGTTTCTGTAGTGAATGCTTTGTCTGAGAAATTGGAGGTGACAGTTTGGCGTGATGGAAAGGAATGGGATCAAACCTTTGTGCGTGGAAAGCCTGTGACTGAACTCACCTGTCGTGAAGTTCTAGGTGAATCTAAATCTCGCCAAGGAACACGTGTAAGGTTCTGGCCTGATAAGGAAGTCTTTACAACAACGACAAAGTTTGACTATAACACAATAGCTGGACGTGTCAGAGAGCTTGCATTTCTAAACCCTCAAGTAAAGATCACCTTGAAGGAGGAGAATGAAGATGCAGTGAAAGTAACATATAATGAATATCACTGTGCTGGGGGCTTAGTCGAATATGTCTATTGGTTGAACCGTGACAAGGTGGCTATTCATGAACCTATTTCCTTCAAGTCGGAAAGAGATGCAGTGGTTCTTGACATAGCCCTCCAGTGGTGCTCTGATGCATATACAGACACCTTGTTGGGATATGCAAACAGTATCCGAACAAGTGATGGAGGTTCTCATATGGATGGTTTGAAATCTGCATTGACCAGAATACTTAATAGCCTTGGAAGGAAGTCAAATCTTATCAAGGAGAAGGATGAGAACCTGTGTGGTGAGCATGTGAGGGAAGGGTTGACAGGAATAATTTCGGTCAAAGTTCCACAACTAGAGCTAGAGGGCAAACAAAAACAAGGTTAGGTAACCCAGAGGTGAGGAGGATCGTGGATCAAGCTGTTCAGGAACATCTTACAGAATTTTTAGAATACAAGAGCTCACGCTTGAAGGCGTCCACAGAGCTTGCCGAATTAGCATCCAAGTGATTGATGCCAAGCGTCCACACCAAGAGTAAGAGAAATTGTCTAGGTGCCATCAGTCCTCTACATCAAGTAATTCAAGTCCAATACCTGAGACCAACAGCTAAGCATCAACGCAGGGTTAAAGTATTCATACAAATGACAAGTGGTCGAGTTCAAGCAACATATGAGCAATCATTTCCACATTTCCAGGCATACTGTTAGTAGTGGTCAATGGGTCAGTTCTATATTACAAGTCTTGAAGACAGCCAATGCACAAGTGGTAGAGTGTTCAGCAGATTTGAAGGAAGACAGTTTAAATTTATTTTATTTTTAGATTGATGATCGACTTTGTTTCCTAAAAATCTGTTATTGTTTATGTTATGTAAAATTCTATATATTTCATCATTTGTTAGTGTAAGAGGGAGAGGTCCCAGCTAGGAGCTCGAGAGCAGAGGTCTCGAGAAGGGGGCTGGGGGTTGGCAGCTTTTGGGAAGGATGCTGGACAAATTGTAAACACCTTTGTATAGCATAAAGTCTTTGCAGCTTCAACAGGTTCTAGCTTTGAATGAAATATAATGATGATTTGTCTCTGTACTACATGAGCTGTTTCTTTGATAATTCTTTTACATATATGGTCATTCATAATCCATTATTGTAATTCTTGTTAAAAGAAACAGTTATCTTTATTATTCATACACAGTCACAGTTTCAATTTATGTTATCAGGATCATAGAATCCTTTGTATTGAATGCTGTTCTGTATGTTTATGTTATCTGATCTTTATGGTTTTCTTTCCATCCCTCACTGTTTTACCAGCCTGTCATACACTCTGTTTTCCTTGTGAATACTTGTATCCAATTCTCTGTGACATATACCAGCTGTATATATCTGTGATATTATGATCTCATACCTAAAAACTTTATAAACATATGAAACTATCCTAGTACCTTATAGTACTGTAAAGATATATTAGCCTTAAGTTTTACACCAGTTTGTCTTTTTGATTTGATTTCATTTGATTTAGTCATTGTCAAACTAAGATTTCCTTAAGCTTGGATCCCGTAGTCTAGGTCCAACTTTAGGGATAACAGTTCCTACCTAAGAAAATAATAAAAAATAAAAAAGTGAATTATCCGCAAAAAAATGTTGGCCTTGCACATGGTTTTAAAACCATTTGCAAGGCCTTCTAAACAACCCATGGTTTTATTGTACATGGTTTAGGAGGGCCTTCCAGATGGTTTTAAAACCATGTGCAAGGCCTCCTAAACAACCAATGGTTTTATTGTACATGTTTTAGGAGGGCCTTGCAAATGGTTTTAAGACCATATGCAAGGCCTTGCATATGGTTTTAAAACCATGTATGGGGAAATGTTGTATGGTTTGTTCCTATCAAAATAAAAAATAATAAAAAATACTATATGTGGGCCATAAATAATATTAAATATTATTAATAATAATATTATATGTGGACTTTAACTAAAAAGATGTGTCTTTTGGTTTGAATCAAATCAATGGATACCTAAGAAGAGATTTGATCCCTGTCGGTGCTTGATAGAGCCTAGGATTTGGATCTACGCTGGTCATATGTCTAATTGATTTCAAGTACCCTTGTCATATTAATTTGATAATGTCTTATTTAATATCCTATGCATTATTAATTTTTAATTATCCTATGTCTAATTAATGTTTTATTTTATTATTTTTAATTAATTTTCTTAAAACTTAAAATTTTCATAATTTTTGTATCTTATTATCCTATGTTAGATTATAATTTATCTATAGTAAAGATAAATTAAAGTTTTTTATTTCTTTATATTATTTAATATATTTATAGGATTTCCCGCATTCACACAGAATGATATAAACCCTCTTTTTTAGGGTTGGATCTATGGGGTCTTTAACCGATCTCAAGAGCTTTCTGATGTTATTAAGGAGGAAGAACACAAAGTCAATGATTTTCTTCTTCAAGTGTTCTGTTATTTTGTCTCTTACTCGTATGTATGGAAGAAAAGCCTTGTGTTCCCCCACCTTCTTTCCCTTTTAGTAATCTTTGGGTTTTTTAGCTTTGGAAAAAGCTCTCTTGCTTTGAGTTGAGTTGTATCCATTACTTAGAAAAACTTTATGAAAATACTCTTTCTTAGCTTCTATGCGATCTCTATTCGAAATCCTTGTGGCCCTGGTGATCAGTGTGTTTAGGACTCCCATTTTTTGTTGTTGTGGATGATGGTGAGAGAGAGCGTCAAGATATTGCTCAATGTGGGTTTTATTTCTATACTTTATGAGATACACCCCTGTATTGCTTTATAATGACCAATGTATAGAGGAAGGGAAGGAAATTACTCTCCTCCATCTTCATTGTAAATTTTATGGAGTTATATTGTTCGTTAAGATGGTCCACAAATTTGACCATCTCCTCTCTACCATGTGCCCAAATTAAGAATGTATCATCCACAAACCTAGACCACCACTCTAGTTTTGAATGTGTTGTGTTTACAGCTTTTTGCTCAAAGTTTTCCATGAAGAAGTTAGCTATAATTGGTGAGAGGCGAGAGCCCATGGAAACCCCACAAGTTTGTTCGTAAAGTTCTCCTTGAAAGTTGAAAAAGGTGGATCTAAGACATAAGCCTACTAGCTCAGTTGTTTCTTGGTCAGTTAGGTCCTCAATTATTTTGATTGCTTCATCTATGGGGATCATTGTGAAGAGGGATACAACATCTAGGCTCAGTAGTAACTCATTCTCATCCATATGCCGGTCTTTAATTTTCTCAATAAAGAATGAGGAGTCTTTAATAAAGGAGCTTGTATTACCTACCAATGAATTTAAATTGTTTGCAAGGAATTTGGAGAGCCTGTAGGTAGGGGAGCCTATGGTATCCTCTATGGGTCGAATAGGAATACCATGTTTGTGGATCTTGGGAAGTCCATATATCCTTGAAATCAACGGATCATAAGTAAGGAGTTTTTTCTTTATTTCATCATCTACGAACGATCTCTTTATGGTCTCCATGAATTATTTTGTAATGCGATGAGAGGATTCTTATTTAGATTTTTATAGCAACTGCTTAGATCCAAATGGGCTTTCATCTTCTCCACATAGTCTTCCTTGTTGAGGATAACCGTAGCTCCTCCTTATCTTCTTTCAAGATGACAATTTTATCATTATTTTTGATTTCCTTAAGGGCTTTGTATTATTCATTGGTGATGTTGGGTTTCGGTGGCTTAGCTTTCTGTATGGCTTAGCTTTCCTTAGGGTAAGAGTACAGTTCTAATGCACCTCTTTAGCTTTGTTTTCAGGAAGGTGTTTAATACTTTCTTCTATGCTGCATATGATATCTTCCATGAGAATATTTTTGGGAGCAATAAAAAAATTGAGACCTTTCTCAAGAAGTGTTTGGGAAGGCGCGTTTAGCTCAGTGTTTGAGAAGTTAACGACCAGGCCTTTGGGATCTCTGGACGCGGTTATGGAATTTTTGCTGTCAGCGTGTTGACTTGTATGGCTGCTAGCAGGTTGTTGATCATGGTTTTAAATAATGCATAGGATATTAAATAAGACATTATCAATTTAATATGACAAGGGTACTTGAAATGAATTAGACATAGGATAATAAAATTAATAGTAATTATTAATGAAATTAATTAAAAACTTTGAAATTATTAAACATAAAAATTTATTAAGGATAATTATAATGAAAATGGATTAAAAACTAATAGAAATATAAACATTTAAGCTGAAAAAATTATTTTGAATATAATAAACTATAATATAAGTAAAATTAAATGCATCTGGACATTCATTTTAATTAAAAACAAACCTATTTTGCAAACTAAAATTAAAACCCTAAAGTCAGCTACACTAAGAAATTGTTCTCTATTTATAGGAATTGTAGGTTAAAAGATCCTCTTAGGAATCACTTTTGTTCTGAAGATGAGCCAAGGATGGCTTGAAACATAGACACTAATCTCTCACACACCGCAAACTCTCCACAAGATGCCATGAATAAATAATTTTTTTGATAAACCTTCTTGCATTCCCTCACCGAATACGTTGCTTCCTTCAAGGAGAATTTTTTAAAATGAGGCAAATAATAAAGGAATAAAGAAAGAATATTTTTAGGTCCAACAACAGATTATTTTCCTTTGATCCCTAAATAAAAAAATATTTCAACAGATGTCATACAAACTGTTTGGTTACTTGAAATGTTAGTTGAAATGAATTGTACCAAATATTGAATAATTAACCAAATATTTATAATGTTTTCAACTAGCAATTCATAGTAATTCTTAAGAAGATAAGAAATTATTTCAAATACTTGAATAACACAATGCATCAACTTGAACAAACTAAAAATTATACATGGAACTTAGTTGATTATATCTCTCTCTCAGAAAACTCTATTTGCTAGCTTCGACGACCAACCATTTTTTTAACTCAACCTTATCCAGGGAGAATCCCCCCCGCTAAAACTCCCCAGGTTGTATGAGCTCACAACGATACTCAATTCAACAATAAAGAGATGCCATACAATCTTAGGAAGATAATAACATTCTCTTCCTTTCAACACTACTCAACTCTAAATCAACAAACTAAGCTAAGCCATATTTCTAGTTCAAATATGTAAGAGCCATTTCAAAAGCATTTGGTTGCTCTCCCCTTCTCCCCTATAACATGTGGGCCCTTATGTATTAACAACTTTCAAAGGGGTGAGACTTAACCTTCTCATGCAATTTTGTTTTCTATTTTTAGTTGATTAACTAATTATCCTGATATCCACCATCCTTGTGTGTCATTTTTAGGTAATTTTACATTATTGATTAACCCATAACTAAACATTTTGCATTTTTTTATTAAAATAATATTAAAATGAACCCTTCAAAAGTGGGTAAATTTTGGAGATAAATTAACTCAAGGTTTAGCCTAGGTGGGATTATCTGATTGATTTATGCCCTTGAGTGGTGTTTTTATATTGGAAAATAGGGATTCAACATGCATATTATGCAACTCTCCAAACTTAATAGGACTCTAAACCCTTTCCTTTTCCTTACGACTCCATGTCCTAGTCAATTCAGGAATCCACACCCTCATTAATATCCAAGACTCCAGACCTTAATCTTTCTAATATTTAGGACTTTGGACCCTAATATTTTACATAGACCTAAGGCTTAACATTTTAGTTTGTCGTGGATTCAGGACTTCACTCCCTTTCTGGTGCAGGCGAGGTGGTAGACCATAGCCAACCTTACTAGCACCTACAGGATTTGGTGGCTCCTACAATTAGCAGGACTACCAAATTTTATCCCTCGGCCAAATCCTGCGCTAAATTGCCTCCCCGCAATTCCACTTTTGCAAAAAGGTTTTCCACAACCACCTTTCCGCAACAGGCCTTCCCGCAGGATTGTTTCCACAACAGGCCTTCCCGCAACACTATTTTTGAAACTGCTTTTCCAGAATAGGATTTTTGCAAGTGGGTTGTGGGATGCACGACCAACTTTCCAAAGTTGCTCCCCTGCAACTTTTCCTCTGCAATGTTCTCCTCCGTCAGATATTTATGGCCTTCTCCACAATCGTCCATATTCTCTTTGGTGCGGATCTCATAGATCTTTGTAGATCTGTTATTGCCTTTGCAACTTCCATTGTGGATCTCTCCTGGACCATCAGATCTCTATATGTGGGCTCAGTCTCCACCGTTCGTTCTCTGCAATAAATTGGTTAAGGAAGAAAACTTGTGCGCTACACTAATTGATCATGGAATCGATAAATCTAGCCTGCAAACTTGAAGAGTAATTTTCTTAACCATCCTATGCATGCATCTACGATATATTTCAACTGTTCAAACAATTATTTAATGAGTGAATCAACCATTTCACAGAAATACCCAAGTATTTAGAAAATCACCGAAGTCAGCTCTGCATAGACACACAGTTCAAATAGTAAATGCATAGAGGCCAATAACACTGTAAACAAATAGTTACTCTTCCTATTAAGAAAACACACATGCACACCCCTCGGCTCGCCTTCCTCCATATTTTCAAAATATTTACAAGTGGAACCAGACACAAATCTGTCCGTCTCTCTGCAAATGGGATTCTAACCTAGAAGAACATAACTGAAGAACAAAACCCCCTCTACTTCTCTAATCTGCCTATTTAACCTAAACTGTTACCCCCATCCCTGAGTGGTCCTATAACCTAAAAACAAACCACTACAACGCATGATGAAACATCCCTGTCCAAAACAAATAGAATGTGGCTTGATCTCCATATAGGGAGTCATGATCCATAATTATTCCTATCGGTGCTAACAAACTATGACTCAACAAAACCAAAAATATGCCACAGTATGTGACCAACTCGTCACATTTTTGGCATGCCATGATGCTCCTGCATCAGACTCCCTAGCTTGAAACTTTCCATGGGATCCTATCCATGAGCTCCCTTTCTGCTACTTTTCTAGAAGCTTGTAGCAGATACTCAAAGTGTAAGTTTGAGTAGTGTTCTCATCTCGAACAACCCCTTCAACTCTACTTTCCAACACTTTACCAGCAACAAATTTCTGGTATATGTTCTGACTCCATAGAACAGTCATGTTCACCTTTCACTTGACCTACAAATCAAAACAGACCATTATCCATCACCATCCTTGTGATATTTAAAAGAAACCATGACCTCTTGGTCATGTAATTTTAACCTTCAGACCTCCTGGATTCCACATCTTGCTTTGTAGCTGCTGCTACTCATCAACTCTGCAATGATCTTCACAGTCTTCCATAGTCATCCAAATGATTATTTGAACCTCACTGTTATTGTTCCTCTTACATCTCTACATGAGATTCCATAACTCATCTATCTCCTCATCCAGTCTGCTTCTTTGGTGAAATCGCTTTGTCTAGATGCCCTTCTCCATTGCAATGTTCATTTGCCTAGAAGTATAACGAACTTCCAAATCTTTCTCCCTCTACTGTAAAACAGGTTCACTGCTGCTACTTCCCTCGTCATATTCACACCAGTATTGAGCTTCCATATTGTCTCTCAAGATAATATCTACTTCATCATGCACCATCCCAACTATCCACTTGCATAATTCCTACAATAAAATCAACAAATAGATCTGTAAAACATAGACATTCCATATGTCCATGGTTTTACCCTCATCTTCATCCTTTTCAAACTGTTGGACAATATTCAGCAATTGTCCCTCTGTGCCAACTGTGTAACCTGCAATTAAACACATATTGTCAGTTTGAAAAACATAAGGCACTTCATCCTCAACTGATGCCTTCTCCTCCATATTTTCATGCTGCACTATTTCTTCAAAATAGTCTTTGAGATCCTCAATAGACCTCACTTCAAAATCCTCTTCTCCCATCTCATACTGATATGAACACCTTGCCATGTCCAAGAATTTAACAACAAACTCTATATCATCATCCTCTTTCTCTTCTTCAAGGTACACACATTGATCAGGTTCACACAGCACGTGAACTTCCTCATGCTCAACTGCCTTGAGTCTTTCTTCTTTCTTTGCCGAAACACTAAGTTTGTGCTTGAGATTCTTGGCACATAACCTATTTACATGCCATTGCACCTTCTTCTTAAACCTCCATACATAATAGTGACCTCCTGTAGCTTCCTCATGCAACAGTTCAGTCACCTTACTAAGCCTTTCCTTTAGATCAACAACCTCTCTGTCAAATTTTCTTTGACTCATCCTCTTGACACCATTTTCTCTGGCATCTTCCCTTGTTCTATTTTGGCTTCCTCTTGAACCCTTTAGATGAATTTTCGTAGCCACCTTCCATACCACCTCCATGAGCTTTCCCATACTCATGATGAACTACAAACAAGCCTACCCTCTCAACACCTCATCAAGATTCCTCCTACTTGACTATTGGAATTTTCTTGGTTCTCACATAGAACCTTCGAGCACTTCCTATGCTCTCTACAGGCTTGAGACTTGCATTCATTTCCTTCAACACTCTGTTGTGAGGGTTCCCATGCCATAGTATTCTTTTCATTTATCTATTCAGAAATCAACATTCTGAACTCAAATTGCAAATTAATATTGCAAGATTCCTCTCCATAGTGTGTAAATATTTTTGCACCCGCTTTGATACCAAATTGGTGCAGGCGACGTGGTCGACCATAGCCAACCTTACCAACACCTCCAGGATCTAGTGGGTCCTACAATTAGTAGGATTGCCAAATTTTAGCCTTTATCCAAATTCTGCACTAAGTTGCCTCCTTGCAATTCAGCTTCCGCAACAAGGTTTTCCGCAACCCTATCTTCGCAACCGCCTTTCTGCAATAGGCCTTCCTGCAACACTGTTTCTGCAATCGCATTTTCACAATAGGCCTTCCCGTAGCACTATTTCCACAATATCCTTTCTGCAATAGGTTTTTTGCAAGCGGGTTGCGGGATGCAGGATGCAAGATGCGTGGCCAACTTTCCAAAGTTTCTCCCTCGCAACTTTCCTCTTGTAACTTTTCCTCCGCAATTGTTCTCCTCTGTCAGATCTTTATAGCATTCTCCATGACCATCGATCTTCTCTTTGGTGTGGATCTCACATATCTTTGTAGATCCATTATCACCTTTGCAACTTCCGTTGTGGATCTCTCTTGGACCGTCAGATCTCTGTCTGTGGACTCAGTCTCCACCGTTCATTCTCTGCAATAAATTGGTTAAGGCAGAAAATTTGTGCGTTGGGAGGATTGATCATGGAATCGATCAATCCAGCCTATAAACTTGAAGACTAATTTTCCTAAACCTCATATGCATGCATCTACGATCTATTTCAACTGTTCAAACAATGATTTAACACGTGAATCAACCATTTCACAGAAATACCCAAGTATTCAAAAAATCACCAAAGTCGGCTCCGCACAGACACACAGTTCAAATAGTAAATGCATAGAGGCCAATAACACTGCAAAAACATAGCTACTCTTCCTATTAATAAAACACACATGCACATGCCTCGGCTCGCCTTCCTTCATCTTCTCAAAATATTTACAAGCGGAACCAGATGCAAGTCTGTTTGTCTCTCTGCAAATAGGATTCTAACCCAGAAGAACAGACCTGCAGAACATAACCCCCTCTACTTATCTAATCTTCCTATTTAACCTAAACTGTTACCCCCATCCCTGAGTGGTCTTGTAACCTAAAAACAAACCACGATAGCGCATGATGAAACATCCCTGTCCAAAACAAACAGAATGCGGCTTGATCTCCACATAGGGAGTCATGATCGACAATTATTCCTATCGGTGCTAACCGACTATGACTCAACAAAACCAAAAATATGCCACATCATGTGACCAACTCGTCACATTGTTGGCATGCCATGAGGCTCCTGCATCACTTTCCTCCATTTTTCATTTATTCTTCGTTACAACATCATGTTTCCCTTAGGGTACTAGTTGTGAGCTCATACCCATCTAGTGGTCTTGTTGGCAAGGTCTTTTTTCCTTAGACTTGCATATATCATATGCTCATAGATTAAGAACATCAATTCACAATGAATTAACTATGTATCACCCAAATATCGCACACATATGACATTTGAGTAATTTGCAAAAGGACATCATGAACATACAACTTGCCACTCATTAGCATCATCTTTATCAAATTCAGAGTGAGAATTGAACCTTAGAATGGTAAAAGCCCATCATTTTGTACAATTGCACGATTATTCTCAAGAAACCTACACGAATCGGCATGGTAAAGTCTCTAAACCCATGCACTTGTACCAATGGACAAAACATTAAGTTTATGTGGCACATTTAAGGCTCACAACCACATTTATGCTCCAATTATTCAAATTCATCTCTTCACATGCTTGGAAGCATTCACTAGCCTCACACTTGTACCTCAAAGATCACTTCATGAGATGGAGCATTCACATTGGGAACTTGAAGACTTCCATTTGGCCTATAAAAGGAAGCCATGAGCAAGCATTCCATAAGAGAAATCTAGTGCAAGTTTATGATACAAGAATTAGTTTGAGAGCCCATCTGTCACATTCCTTCTTATTGTCATTTGGCATCACAAACATCCCTTGACTTCTTCTTCAAGAAGCAAGTGTTCGTCCTCATCATTCCAAGTTAGTTAGTAAGAAACTTGAGAGAGTTCAAAAGGAATCATCCCTAATGGAGAGTGTTGGCTATCATTGGAGGTATGTTCTTTTATCTAGCACCATTTGTATATAAGTTTTTCTATTTGACAATGCTATATGGTTGTAATTAACTCATTCTCTTTGTTTTATGGAATTAATTTTAACAATTGATGATAATTTATTTCACTCTTATTTGTTGATTTTGGCTTTAGATTATTAGTGTTTGGTCTACCAATCATTATTCACCATTTACTTTGTTGCAACTTGCAAGGAGAGGAAGAATCACTCACTCTTGTAACATTTTTCACAAAATAGTATTGGTGGCTCAATTACTTTTTTTATTAGTTTTCTTATATATAAGTTGTTCTTTACTCATTAACTAATTATTTTGCAGGGCCATACTCTTGTTGTTCATACCCCTAATTAATGATACTTTTAGAATCAAGGCCCATTTCCAATCAATTTTCATCCTGTGCATCTCTTAGTGTTTGTTCTACTTAAATCCATGTGACTTTCTCTTCAACAACCACACGATAGTTCGACTTTCCATTCATTCTCTCATGTAACTTGTGTAACTCATGTCCCGCACAACCTTGTAACTCATGTACCACAGACTACCCTAAGTACTGTTGCTTGAATTTAAATTTGACTCTGCTATACATTTTTTTCTTAAACAAAAGATCTAGTTGAACCTAGGGCTAAGTTAGTCAAGTCATTAAGGGGGGCTTACTAAGACGAAAGTGTCAAAAGGTTTATTCGAATGTTGTTTTGGATTTTAGAAACTACAATTCATTTGGATAGCAAGTTCATTTGTCTTTTTCATTCTTGTGAATTATGTTTCCTATCTTTGGAAATTATATGAACAACCTTTCAATTCAACGTTGGTTAGCGGTCGTATGACATGGTTTACATTTCAAAATAAAAGGGGTCTATGTAAAAGGTTAGCAGCGGAAAATGAAACAAAAGTTTGAATGGAAATGATCACCAGGGTTATAATGTATATTCTATTTGTTATACATATGTGTGTGTAAATAAAAGGCTCGTGATGCATGATGCGATTTGTTGGTGCCTTTTACACTTTTGTTGTTTGACATGATATAATTGGTTAAACTCATTGTTTTGAATCCAACAGATCGTAATGAATTGTGGTCCATAAACTAGACGTGTTGGATGACTGAAATGGAAAAAAGGATGTTGATTTAGGTTTTCATACTTCGCTTGTGTTACCATGAAAGAAGTTGGATTTTCCCTTCTTATAGTTGTTGAAAAAAAGAAAAAAGACCAACAATCTTGGGGGATTGGCTTTGGTTAGCTTGGTAAATAAACACGATTATTCTTCTTAATCAGGTATGCAAGTGACATATGGTTTACCTGTTGTGCTTTTTGATAGAAGTTTATTGCTAGTCCTGTAGAATTGCATTTTTGTGTCCTTTCTTAGTTCATACCTGATACTTGTCAAAATCTAAGTAATTCGTTTATTTGGCATTTCAGTATGTCTCAACTTGAAATTTTCACATTTGATTCCTATTTTTTTACTCTAAACTCCATGGAATCTTACATCCCAAACAACCAAACCCTTCCCTTATTTTCACCACCCCATTCTCTGAAGGCTGTAAGTAATGGAGTGATAAGACCAAGCAAAAAGACCAACAATCTTGGAGGACTGGCTTTGGTTAGCTTGGTAAACAAACACGAATATTCTTCTTAATCAAGTATGCAAGTGACATTTTGTTTACCTGTTGTGCTTTTTGATAGAATTTGATTGCTAGTCCTATAGAATTGCATTTTTGATTCCTTTCTTAGTTCATACCTTTTACCTGTCAAAATCTAAGTAATTCATTTATTTGGCATTTCAGCATGTCTCAACTTGAACATTTCACATTTGATTCAATATTTTTTTAAGCATGTGAACAACAACCTCCCAAGAGTATATCCAAAAGGATGCAATTTAGATATACCAATAACTTGTGACTTAGCAGGGGCCGAGACGTCCCAAAGCCCACCGGGGTGAGCCTTTATCCTGGGGGTCGCCTACCCTTCGAGCCTTGTCACAACAGGTCAATGAGCAACCCTACCCCCACTTTGATTCCTATTTTTTTACTCTAAACTTCATTGAATCTTAAATCCCAAACAACCAAACCCTTCCCTTATTTTTGCCACCCCATTCTTCAAGGCCATAAGTAATGGAGTGATAAGTCTTGAAATGTAAAAAAACCTCAAGAAAATAGTTTTTAAGTTTTTACAAGAATATTTTTCTAAGTTTAAAAGAATTATTTTTTTAAGTTTTTAAAAGATTTTTTTTTTAGTTTAAAGAATTAGTTGTATAAGTGTTTATTGGGGAAGAAAGTATAAAGGAAGGATCCATCCAAGAGTACATGCTTATCATATCTATGCTATGGTATGTTAAGAGTGATTTTTTGAGTTTTTATTTATGCATTTAAGATTATGATGTGTTTTTAACATCTAATTGCTAAATTGGTGATTGTGAATTGATTAATGCTATGAAAAGGTATCTTCCTTGCCATTTGTTGATGATGTTTAAAATTTTTTTCTTGTGACCTGCTATTGATTGATATCTTTGGTTGTAGTGAACTATTCCAGCCAGTGTGGTTGTTTTGATATATTTTATCGGGAACTTTATTAGTTTGTGCTTTGTATTATGTTTAGCATTACACCCTGATTTAGTGGTTTAGAAACACTTATCAGTTGTGAGAGGACGAAATCCTAGTCCAAATATACAAATATTTATTGAAGTGTAATTTTGAAGCAGTTATTAATAAAATAAAAATCTTGGGTGCCATATTTCTTTTTCTTTCTTTGTTCTATATCAGACTCGTGACAATTAAAGAGATGTTATTTTTGTTTTATTTATTAGTGGTATAAATGGTTGTATTTATTGTCCACATAACATGTATATATGTGTGTCTATTTGACTAGTTGTATCCATTTATAGACTTTGTAATAATTAACATGCGTTTCTTTTTATGATTTCAACATTTTTGTTTTATCTTTATAATTAAAAAATAAAAATAAAAATATGCATATTAAAGCTCCCTTGAGACCTACATGAGGGTGTTGATTTGTGTATTTTTTTAAGGCTATAAACTTAGGGTGTCCATTCCCATTCTTCATACCTTAACCAACTGTGAGGCCTCGAATATTTGATTTGGAACACATAATTTCCAACATCAACATGTATCTTTTACTTGAAGCACACACCAAGGAACCTAAAAACTCCTTTTATTTTAGTATTTTCTTCTTCTTGCACTCACAAGTGATCTTCATGAATCAAAAGAATTAAAAGGTTTGAAATACCTCCCTTGTCACACCCTTGATCAATTTTGGACACTTATCAAATCAACCTACAACGTAATCCCAACCAACTAAAATCCTCTGTCAAAGAGCTCACAATTTTTTTATTATTATATAGGTTAGGATTGATTGGGCTAGACATCCAAATAATGCCCACCAATATTCTTCATGTTGACCTACTTTTCCTCACTCTCGCGACCCAGGTTCAACAACAACACAGGTTCAACAACAACACAATACCAACAAAACACCCAAATACATCGGCCCGATAGAGCATGCTCAACCATCAACACCTGCGAGGTAGGCGCAGTCTCACCCAAGATATATTAATGTGTAACTGCCAAAACTATGTTTCTGTAGTTGGTGAGGGTTTATAGTCCCTTGATGAGCGGCCAAGGCGCTCGACAGATTCGGAAGGATGTAGTCTTTGACTACTCGATAATGGCACAACGGTGTGACACAACCAGCGTGTGACACAACCTTGTCCTTGGAAACTTAACAACTGGTGCAACTGTGCGACGTAGTTGATTCCTTAATAGTAAATGACAATGCGATGATAGTATTACAACTTAATGGTATTTTAACATGAAATAATACACAGTGCTCGAAAATGCTTTAATCATTCATTCATCCACTACTTTTATCAGTATTGCTACATTCATTCAAGAAATAACCATAAACGATGCAAGGTAATCAAACATTCAACCTTACTGTTAAACATTCAACATTCACATTAACCATTGACTGTCAATCATTCAGGTGACACATGAAATAACGTGGAAACACAACCGAGAAACACCACCAAGGTGCTCTTCATATGGCATGAGAAATATATGGTACCTTGCAGTATGTGACTTGCATATTGTTTTGAGATATGTCTATTTAGCTTAGACTCTTTCATTCTCTCATGCTCTCTATTTTATGCTTTTCTTCTACTCCTACTGATCCGCACACAACTTGGACTGACTCTTCTATTCTACTATCCACGCACTTAGTTACAAAATGACTCTACAAAACGGTCTGTGCACCCAGTTGCAGATCTGTAGCTCATCAGCCTTATACTATCAGACTTCTCTATGATCTTCTCAAAATACTTCTACTATTATCAACTGAACCAACAAAACTACAATATTTATAAAGCTAACCCTTATACATAATGGGTTCCTCTTATTTATATAAGTTACAAGACTGTGCAGGGTTTGTAGTGAGAATTTCTCCTCACTACAGGGGTAAGAATGGCTCCCTTGTGCCTATAGGGCATAAAGGTAGGTTCCTACCCTTAGAAAATAGTAAGAAACAAAATGTAAAAGTGACATAAATAGAGCTGTGAATTGAAACTAAGCTAATCTAAGCAAATGGCTATAATAGTAAATTGAATCTAATGGCTAATGAAAGAAAAACAAAGAAGAGAAGATGATGGAGCATTGTTGAACCCCTCTGCACACAGTATGTTAGGGTTCTCCCTCCAAAACCTGCAAAAATCAACCTATACTACAATGGAGAAAACCTGTAAACAATTTGTTAATGAAAAACCTGCAAATAGAAATGAGAGGTTAGGAAACAAAAGAAATAAACAAGCATAAACATAGATTATACATCACTTAGGTGGAAATGGGCCACCATGCCCTAGCTCATGGGAGCACGTCTCTCTTGGTTGGGAAGCAATGGCTTGGAGAAATGGAGATGGAGGAGAGGGATAATGGGTGGTTTGAGAGCAAGAGGTCTCAAAGCATCCATGGGCAGCATAACAATATGCAAATGAGGAGTCTTTTGAGAGTGAATCCCCACCCTCCTTATATAGTTTTTCCAAGGGGTTTTAGGGTTTTAAGCCCTTGGTCAAGGCTTTAGCCCCTTTTTTGGGCCTTTAGCCCTTTCTGCCCTAACTTTAGCCCCTTTCAGGGTTTTAGTCCCTTTTTGAGGGCTTTAGCTCCTAGGGGTCTATTTTGGGGTCTATTTTTGGTTTTTTAGCCCTTTTCTTCATCCTTGGGCTCTTTTGGAGGTGTGGGGGTCAAATGGAAGGTCTTATGGAGTGAAATGAGTGTTGTGAGATGGTGTCCTTGGGTGGTGTAGGACATTGAGAGCTATGTGGGGGAATTTTTGGGTTAACAGGGTTGACTGAGTACAACTCAGTTATTACAATCATAAATAGCCACAAAATATCTTCTATTATATTAATGACAGGCCATACTAGTCGCAAAAACATCCTTTATTACATTAATCGCAGGCCATAACTAGCCATAGAAACGTCTTTCAGTCTGCCTGTACAGGTCATAACTAGCCGCAAAAACTATCCTTTAGTCTTTCGTCGACTCAAACTCCTACGGTCTTTTGACCTGCTTCTTCCCAACCTTTGCTCTTCTACCTGCCAATATTCCACCAACTCAAGGTCCGCTATTCCTTCGTCGCACTATTCCTCGTCGCAACTTTCTCTGTTCTGTGCTTCCTTTCTATCCTTTACCTAATTTTACTCTGTCGCGTGCCTACTTTTCATCTCCGCACCTGCGCTTCGGTTTCTTCCTTTAGCTCTTTCCCGGCCCAACAAGCCCCTAACACTTACATGTGGCTCGTCTCGAGCCACTAAGAAAACTTATGTCTCTGGCGCAGGCTACGCCATGGGACCAACCTTTTCCCAAAATTACTTCAAAATGCCTTCCACTCGGGAAACCTCTTGCGCTACTTCCTCTTCCCTCTTTGCCAATTGTTCCACATGTTCGAAACTGATATGTTTTGATGTTCCTTCTTCCAATGACTGAGTGATAAGCTGGAGCTTCTGCTATACAGGCTGAATGAGCCCTGTAACTCTTTCAGCATTTGTCTATTGTTTCGTGACTTCCTCATTTATTTTATGCTCCTGCTTGCAGAGAGTTTTTACTTCATGTTGTAGATGCTTTAGCTCAATTACCTTTGCAATATTCTCTTTGATCAGCAGCTTTTTCATGTCTGCCTTAACTGTGGTGATCTTTAAATAAGCTTGCCACACATATTCCATGATTTTATCCATGACTTCATCTTCCAGAAGCAATTCCCACATCGCAGAGACGGCTTCAACTGCTTTAGTGCAGGGTTTTTCTTCTTGCTTGATTTGCTCAATAACCTCAGATGTTGTTTTCCTACGCTCTTCAATCAACTGAGGAGGTGTGCTTGGTTTTTATTGTGCTTTAAGCTCCTCAACCTGATTCCTTAGGTCTGTAGCAATCTTGGAGAATTGGGCTACCTTTGCAGCCGTATTTGCATATTCTTGGCCTTCTTCCAAAGGGAACTATACGACTACGTCTTTGATGGCTTCAGCTAGTGCAAGCCTTCTCTGTTCACACACTTTGATCTCTTGCTCCTTTTCGTGAAGGACAGCCTTGCGACTTTTCGCCTTCCTTGCTTTCTTTGTAGCCTGGTATGCAAGAGAATTTTCCCAGATCCTTATTTCAGTCGTGGCCGCATGTTGAATAGCATAGAGTTCAGTCAATGTGAGTTTAGAGAAATCTAGGGATAGGGTCCCAAATTCATGGACAACATCATCATACTCTTGTGTCCCTGTCTCCATTGCTCACGATTGGACTTCTATCTTCATGGGAAGCAACAATAGTGGTGTTAATAATGCATCATTCGAATCCACGTCATAAGTCTCGGCTTCGATTGTGTGTCACACCTCATTAATGGCCTTAGTGAGCGTATTAATGTGCTTCGCTAGTTTATCGGTCAGTTGCAGCTGCTTTTTTCCTAAGCCTTTAAGACTAGACTTCGAAACCTCTACGATTGCATTGGAAAGTAGGCTCATGTCTTCCTCGGCTAGGCAGACCGTGTTAGCCCTTTTATCGGGTTTGCGCTTTTGTGCTGCGACTGAGGTTACTCTTTGTCCTACGCCTCTTCCTGGGCCTTCTTCCGAGTCTGCACATCCTTGTCAGTAGGCATGCATTCTGAATCATCTTGATCAGAACTCTGATTACTGTCATCATTTTTTGAACTCAGTGACTGGTTGCCTAGCCTGTCACCCCCATCATTACCTTGGCCATCATATTGGCCATTTCCTTGGCCATTCCCTTAGTTATCTACTTGGTCCATTTCTACGTCAACTGGGATGCGCCATTCCGCAGGCCAGTCCTGGATGGCCGCTTCCACATCTGAGTCAGCAATCATAAAAGGCATCGAGTGCAATTGCTTTGCGGGATCTTGCTGTGGCTCTAGGATAATATTGTGTACACCAGCCTGGAAGCTTATGGAGGACCCATACTTTGTTGCTGCTCGTAGTCTATGCTGGTGTTTAATTACGTCTTGTAGTGCCTCGACGTGTAGAAAGAACTCTATGTTATTTTCCTTCTACCGGATCTTATCTTCTTTGTCCTCTCAGAGGTTCTGATCCTTCACGCCATGGAAAAGTACCGGGACATCCAACGACTGGTAATCCGGTGGGTTGGACCACAAAAATAAAGAAATTAAAATGAGCAACCAGGAGTAGTGGAATTTGTCATTACTTTCCTCCTACGCTTGCTCGACATCCTCTAGAATCTCATTCAATAGATACTATGACTAATTCAACATCACTCCTTCTGCGCACTATTCTGCTAGCTCTACCATCCCAGCGGTGCACTCAGTAGACCACATCTTGCACAACATCTTGCAAGATAAAATATTTTTGGTGAACCTTACTGTGTTTTCAATTATAGAGGAAATGAGGAATCCTCTATTCATGCGCTGGAGGTCATACTTTTCCCTTATCTTCTTCGTATCTCTGTTTGGGTGTAGATATGGTGTAGGGTCGTGTCTGTGGCATGGGAGACCCATTCTTGTTGAAATGAGATCGACATCAACATGATAGGGCATGTCAAGCCATAAATAACCTCCATGGAAGCAGACGAGAAGCTGTTTCACATATGTGCTCGCATGCTTGGTTCGACCAAAGTGCAGTATGAGCAATAAATTAAGTAGGCCCGTGATTTCTATACCTCAATCCCATTGCATTGGAACTACCAACTGCGGCTCAAGCGGTACAGCCAAAAGCATGATCATGTAGTTCTTTCTTTCCAGGTCTGCTTTCTTCCTCGTATCATTGTCTTCAAACTGTAACTTCACCAGCTTCGGGATTATGTTCATTAGCAGCGACACTCTCGTAGGGATTTGGGGTGAAACCAAGGAGGAGCACACTTTCATTGAGAGTTTTAATTCAGATGCCTCTACTCTTCTTGGCTGAATAAATGGCAGTAGCAGGTTCCACTCCTCTAGAGTGGCCTGTTCCGCTTCTCGTTGCGATGGCGAAGCTGGTGCATCCTTTGTAGGTATGTCCTTAGTGGCATTACGCTTCTTTGTAAGATTCGGCTTCTTGACACGAGTCCCTGATGTGCCTGGGATGTCTATTTCCAATATAAATGGTCGCAAACCTGTAACCGGTATGTTAATTGGTGGATTAGTGGGTTGGATTTGAACCGGAGCTGACGTAGAGGCCGAAGCAGGGGCTGAACTGGCCATAGGATTTGTCTGTGGGTTTGGTCGCACCATTGTTTATGGTTCTTCTTTTCATTGTTGTACCTCTGATGATGTAATCTATTATACTATCAGGCAAGGTGACGCTCTCATAACGTTAGACTGCTCACTGGTGCTAGAAATGGAAATGGCCATTAGCTTTGGCTCTCACAAATACAAGCTTTGGTTTATTATTCTTCTCTTTGTTCAAGTAAAAGGATTCTTGACAACAAAAGCTCATATTTATAGGGAGGCATTCATCCTGCATGTGATCATTTGATGGCGGATCTAAATATGGTCGATCACATGGGCTTCCCATTGGTTGCATTCCAACATTAAGTCACGTACTTGAGTTATAATCTTTACCTGTCAGGGCATTTATGGTGAGGACGATGGATGGCACCAAAAATCACGCCGTCATTCTCCTTAAACTTGTCGAATTAATGACGCCTCACTGTCATAATTGCCTAAATATTTTTAGGTATCCATGATTTAATGAAGTCCAGCTATCATTCCCGCTCTTACTGTAGTTTGCATATTTTTGTCACAACCGTGTGACAGAAGAGTCCCCTTTCCTCTTTTTCTCTTTTTTTATACCTTTTCTTTCCTATGTAGTCATTTTGTAGCTAGCATGGCAAGGCTTTAGGTGGCTACAATAATCATCCCTATGACTAGCATTCCATCCAACAATAGAACCATTTGTTGGCTTACTTTTCCTCACTCTCGCGACCCACGTTCAACAACAACACAATACCAACAAAACACCCAAAGACATCGACCTGACAAAGCAAGTTCAACCAGCAACACCTGCGACGTAGGTGCAATCTCACCCACGACATCTTAATGTGTAACTTCCAGAACCATGTTTTCGACATCAACAAGGGTTTACAGTCCCTTGGTGAGCGGCCAAGGAACTCGACAGAGTCGGAAGGATGGAGTCTTTGACTACTTGACAGTGGCACAACGGTGTGACACATACAGCACGTGACACAAGATTGTCTTTGGAAACTTAAAAACTGGTGCAATTGTGCGATGTAGTTGATTCCTTAATAGTAAATGATAATGCGATGATAGTATTACAACTTAATAGTACTTTAACATGAAATAATACACAATGCTCGATAATGCTTTAGTCATTCATTCATCCACTGCTTTTATCAGTATTGTGACATTCATTCAAGCAATAACCATAAACGATGCAAGATAATCAAACATTCAACCTTACTATTAAACATTCAACATTCACATTAACCATTGATAGTCAATCATTTACGTGACACAGGAAATAACGTGGAAACCCAACCGGGAAAAACCACCAAGGTGCTCTTCATCTGGCATGAGAAATATATGGCACCTTGTAGTCTGTGACTTGCATACAATTTTGAGATATGTCTATTTAGCTTAGAATCTTTCTTTCTCTCATGCTCTCTGTTTTATGCTTTTATCCTACTCCTACTGATTTGTACACAACTAGGATCGACTCTTGTATTCTACTATCTGCGCACTCAACTGCAGAATGACACTACAAAACGGCCTGCGCACCCAGCTGCAGATCCGCGGCTCATCAACATTCTACTATTAGAATTCTATTTGATCTTCTCAAAATACATCTACTATTACCAACTAAACCAACAAAACTACAATCTTTTTGAAGCTAACCCTTATACAGAACAAGTTCCTCTTATTTGTAGAAGTTACAAGACCGCGTAGGGTTGAATGAGTACAACTCAGTTATTAGAGTCATAAATAGTCACAAAATATCTTCTATTATATTAATGACAGGCCATACTGGCAGCAAAAATGTCCTTTTATTACATTAATCACAGGCCATACCTAGTTGCGGAAACATCTTTCAGTTTGCCTGTACAGGTCATAACTAGCCGCAAAAACTGTCCTTTAGTCTTCCGCCGACTCGAACTCCTATGGTCTTCTGACCTGCTGCTTCCTAGCATTTACTCTTCTACTTACCAATATTCCACCAACTCAAGGTCTGCTATTCCTTCGTCACACCATTCCTCATCGCAACTTTCTCTGTTCTGCACTTCCTTTTTGTCCTTTACCTGCTTTTACTATGTCATGCGGCTGCTTTTCCTCTCTACACCTGCGCTTCGATTTATTCATTTAGCTATTTCCTGGCCCAACACTTAATTTGAAACAATATTTGTTGTGGAATTTTATGAAAGTTTATAAATGCTACTATAATCAAGTGTGATCAAAGATGGATAAGAAAGCACAATGCCCAAGTGTTGTGGAGAAAGTCTTCCTATGGCTTGGGGTAGATCACAATAGATGAAGTGACACTATAAATCAACTATAATATCAAGTATGCCATATGAATGTAAAATGCTAACAGCAAAATATGGAGCCCATACCTCAACCAAAAGTTCGAATAAGACCACTGTTGAGATTTTGATCCAATGCTTGCAACCTACAAGTTGTCCTCATCAACAATTGTATCCATATATATATATATATATATATATATATATATATGTATATATATATATGTATATATATATATGTATATAT